>CAUYRT010054146.1:0-146442 GCA_963574885.1 Lepilemur ruficaudatus | reverse complement strand
GGAGGTGATTTTTCTGTCTGATTCTTCATGTTTCCTGTGATCTTTAGCTGGTTCTTTCTCATCTGGGTTCTTTGTCAAGGATCAGAGTTGCTGGGACTGGATTATGAACCACAATCTGAAAGGCTGCTTCTATCTTCTTTCAGCCTCTAGCAGGGAAGAGGACTGGAAGGGAAGGTGACAGTCTCTCGACCAGGTTACAGGATGAATGGCCTTGGGAAAAGGAAATTAAAAAGAATAATCCCTAACTATGGAGTTGTCATGAGGGTTAAATGAGATGATCTATAAAAAGCACACTGCATGGTATTCATTAAGTGCTCAATAAAAGCCAGTAATTATACTAGTCAAGAGCCTTCCTGTAGCAATGGACCAAAAAACTCACAACTTAAACACAGAGAGGCATTGAGTGTTACAAGGCCATTCGAGTGTTACAAGGAAACATCAAGCATCGTCTGTCCCCGGATGACTTTCTTTATCTATCTAGGCGGCACAAAAGCTGTTGGCAGCTTTTGTTGCTAAAAATGTATTCACGTTAAGCTTCATTGAACATCCTGCTAGAGAGATTTAACAACTTCTCAGGATAGCAGAACCTTGAGCAGACTCTCGGGTGAAGCCAGCCTCTCCAGCCCCACTGCTTCAACAAGACCTACTTGGTTAAAGACGTGGACAGGCAGTTCCCCAAAGAGAGGACACTGCTATCCAGAAAAAAAGAGGGCTGCTGGGCAGACAGACCAAAGGTGACCAATACATTGAATGGTGTGTCTCTGTCTGGTTAGCTCCAAGCTTGCGAAAGGGGGAGATACCATCTCTGCAACTCCATCTGGTCCTGTTCTCACTGCAGTAAACTGGGTATTATCCACCATTTATGTCATGGTAATAGAAAAATTAATTTTAAGATAAATGAAAATTTGAGACAACTATCTAGATTCAGAGGGAGGAGGAAAGTGAGGAGTTACTGAATAGATTGATATCACAGCCTTCTCTATGCCCCAGTTCCATGGGAACAAGAGGGCATTGATTTCATCAGTTGAGAATACACGGGTGATTTACATAGTGGGCAGCGTCATCTCAAAAATAAGAAGGGACCAGGAAATGCCAAAGGAGAGAACTGTCCATCTCTTCTTTCCTCTCCTCTTTGCCTCCCCTACCTCTCATCTTTGAGTGGATTTGTTGCTAAGAATTAAGAGACTTTGGCAGAAGCCTTTCCCTTTTGGAACAAGGGGAAATTAATATTTGGGAGGGGCAGAGAGAAGAAAGATTGGGGGAAGTGTAAGCACAAAGTCACATGCTGATGATGTCTCTGCAAATATAAGACTTTCTAATTAAAACCTGGCAGCCCCACCAAACAGCTTGCACCATGGGGGAAAGGAAGGAAGGACCGAACGGTTGGGTGGGACAAGGACGCCTGATGTAATCACATTCCATTGAACAAGGATGCTTTCCTGGGGGTAAATATTGTCCTGGGAATACCACGCTCTGTTCCTAATAAATTTCAATAGGCAGAGACACAGACACATCACCTTAAAAAGGTCTTCAAATGATTATGGTTCCTGCAAGGCAGGAAATAGGGCTGATTTCCCATTAAAGTAGGTTTGTCTGTCCAGCAGGGTTCTCAGGTCGCTGTCATGGAGAAGTTATTTGCTGACTCATCTTGAATTTGGAGAATTTTCAATTTTCCGTTGCACATAGTTCTGCCTCTTTCCAGAGGAATTTTTGGAAAAAATAATTTTATGTAACATATGTGAACTATGTTTCCCTGTTTTATATTCTAACAAGAAATGTTACTTGTTTCTGATTCCAATGAAGTGGGGGGAAACACAGTTTTTTGAACACTTCTCTATTTAGAAAGTAAAAAACCTTGAGCCATGGGCAATTGGTGGCCTCTTTTTTTGAGACAAATTGTTGAAAAATGCATCTTTTATTTAAGCCTTTCAAAATTTTAGTGATAATTTTTTTTATTGCATTTAAGACATTTAAGCTTTGTGGGTTTTTTTTTTCTTTTGTCACTTTTTTTGAAATTCGTTTACCTGTATGGCCATAGAAATGAGCTTCAAGAAAAAGAAATACCTCTTTTTTTTTTTTTCTTTTTTCAGTAGGAAAGAACATGGCTTCCAATAACTCTTCAGTTACTTTTAAACATGTACTTTCTCTCTGTTCAAGTACAGGGTTCCACTCTTCCTGTCTGGAGTGAAGAGTGGCCAAGACAGGTGACTGAATCCCAGGGTTTGGGGAGTGGACTTGAGACACCCTCTATTGTAAGTCCTAACCAGTGAAAGGATTCCGTTCACACCACTGTCCTTTCCAATTGGTCATGAGGCCTCTGCTTGGACGTCCAGTGCTGTCTCTATTTGTGAGTCTATTTCTTGGATGAGATGGACTCATTTTCAAAGATGGGCAGGACAGAAAGACTAGATCCACTCAAATTCATTCATTCATTTATTCCTTTGAAAAGTATTTATTGAGCACCTTTGTGTAAGTCAGGTCTTGTGCTGGCACTGAGGACAGAGGCCAGCAAGGTAGACATGGTCTCTGCCCTCCCTGAAATCCCAATGACAGGGGTAGACATTAACCAAGTAAGTGCAAGCAGAGCTAATTACATGATGAACCGTTCTGGTAAATGCATGAAGGACACACAGAATGGGTGAGAGGGCTAATCACAGGGAGTTATACTGGACTAGGGGGTCAGTTGGAACTATTAACCAGGCTCTTTTCATTTTTCTCCTACCGCCCAAAGGAAGCCTGGGGTGTGAAAGTATGGGTTAGAATTTCTTAAAATAACTTACTCATAGGATGGAGCAAAAAGTGTCATAAATGAGAAAGCATTGATACAACCTAAATGTTCTCATTAAGGGAATAGTTAAGTACTTTATAATATAGACTATTTGGCAATATTATGTAGCCTTAAAACTAACCTGAGGGGGAGCAGGAAGGGGTAAAAACTTGCCTATCGAGTACAATGAACACTATTTGGGTGATGGCACACAAAAGCCCCGACTTAAGCATTATAGAAGGTATCCATACAACAAAAACATTTGTATCCTCTTAATATCTTGAAATTTTAAAAAAAAAGTAGAGTTACAAACAAAAATTAAAAGAATACTGGATTTCATATTTGCTCATGTTATTTACCTTTACTGGAAATCTTTATTTTGTAGTACAGTTTCGAGTTACTGTCTATCATCTATTGTTTTTTCATTTGAACCAGAAGGATTTCCTTTAGCATGTCTTGTAGGGCAAAGTCTAACGATAATAAAATCCCTTATCTTTTGTTCTTTGGAAAGGTCTTAATTTCTGCCTCAGTTTTGCCATATGTGAAATTCTTGGTTGACTGTTTTTCTCTCAGTGCTTTAAATGTCATCCCACTGTCCTGTGTTCTCCATGGTTTCAAATGAGAAATTAGATGTTAACCTTATTGAGAATCCTTTGTATGTGATGAATCACTTCTTATTGCTTTTGAAATTTTTTTCTTTGTCCTTGGTTTTGGCTGTTTGATTAAAATGTTTCTTGATGTGAACCTTTTTGGTTTTATCACACTCAGATTTCATTAAACTCCTTTCATGTGTAGATTCATATGTTTTATAAAATTCTGGGAGCTTTGTCCATGTTTTCCTTTAGCTCTTTGAGAATACGTACAGAATTGTTTTAAAATCTTTTTCTAGTAATTCCAGTGTCTAGGAATTCTCAGGTTCAGTGTCTGTCAATTTTATTTTCTTCCCTTTAAAGTGCTGTGTTTTTCTGCTTCTTTGTATTACTTATGATTTTTGTTGTTATTGATGAAAACTGGGCATTTGACTATAATAATGTGGTAACTCTGGAAATCAGATTGTCTCCTTTCCCCAGGATTTGCTATTTTTTTTTTTATTACTAAAGGTTCTAACAGTCCATTTGCTTAGTGACTTTTCCAAACTATTTTTGCAAAGACTATTATTGTATTACTTGTCATGTCAATAAAGTTCCTGTTCCTTAAAAAGAAAAACTAACTTACAAAAGAGTTTTTATTGATTTTAGAAAATCCTTATGCTCTAATGATGAGAAAATTTGCAAATGCAGTGTAACATATATACTAAATATTAATATATATGCATATCACTAGCAAATGTATGAAAGCTATATCAAAATGCTTTCCATTTCTATTTTTATTATGAAGTACATTACAAATATGTTGATAAGAACATGTAACACAAACGTCTGTGTAATCACAGCCAGATCAAGGAGTAGAACATTGGCAGCATGCAAAGGTTCCCCTTTCCTCCCCTCTCCCTTCTTATAACATGTGTCATCATCCTTTCTCTCTCTTGCCTACAGGAGATCACTATCCTGGCCTTTGTGATAATCATTTTCTTTAGCTATATCATTTTATTATATATACATATAATTTATATAATTGTATAGCCCTGTATGTATTTCTAAGACATATAAATTAGTTTAGCCTGATTTTGAACTTTATATACATAGAATCATATTTTTCTTGCTTTTTTATTCAACATCATGTTTGCGGAAATCATCCCTGCCATTGTGTAGAGCTGTAGTCAATTCATGTCATTGCTTCCGTGTTCCACGATAGGAGTGAATATAGCACAGTCTACATATTCATTCCACTGTGGGTGGCCAACTGAGCAGTCCCCGGCTTGGGACTGTTACAGGCAGCATTGCTGTCAACATTCTTTTCCATGCACATTGTCACGGTGCATTGAGCTTCTCTACTGTATGAGCCTCACAGAGACTTGCCTGGTCATGGGAGGTGCTGGTTGTTTTCTGTTTCTACCTCCTCACTCTGATCCATTCTTTATTTTTCTCTGTCTTTCTGCGTCCCTTCAGGAACCGTATCACTAGACTACCTTGCCTCCAGCTTTTAGTTAGGCATGGGAAGTGGGAGGCGATAGTATGAATTTAGGGGATAGGAAAAGAGAGAGTTTGGAATATTTATCCCCTGATTTCTCCTTGGCCTCCCCAAAGTTCTGGCAGTGGCTGTGCTGCATTTCTTTTTAGGCTCTAGCTCTTGCAAGACTCTGGCAGTTCTCTCTCCTCCTCTTGCTGCTTCAGGCTTAACAGTGGGAAAGACTTCTTGCTGTTGTTGGTCGCCAGTGCTTTACCAGCCTTGTGGTTCTCTTACTCCTGCTCACACCTTTGTCAATAGTCCCTTTATTAACCTCTCTTCCATTTGAGCATGCCGTCTCCTACCTCTCGTTCAGGATGTACAGTTCAGTGGCTTTTAGTATATTCACAGAGTTGCATATCTGTTTTAGAACATTTTCCTTATCCCCCAAAGAAACCCTGCAGCCCTTAGTTGTCACTCCCAATTTCCCTGTATCCCCTCAGCCCTGGGAACCACTACTCTGCTTTCTATCTATATAGATTTTCCTATTCTGGACACTGCATGTGAAAGTAATCATACAATGTCTAGTCCTTTGTGACTGGCTTTTTTCACTTAGCATTTTTTTTTAAGGTTCATCTATGTTGTAGCATATATCACTACTTCATTTGTTTTGATTGCCAAAAATATTTCATAATATGGTTATAGCACATTTCATTTATCCATTTGTCAGTTGACGAACATTTGGGTTGTTTCTACTTTTTGGCTATTAAGAATAATGCTGCTAATGGACAATCGTGTGTAAGTTTTTGTGTGGACCTAAGTTTTCCTTTCTCTTGGATGTCTTTTTCTTGTTGACTCATAGAAATTCTTTATAGAATATATACACACACACATATTCTGGTTACTAGTCTTTTGTCATCATACACGTGGAAAATATCTTCTCTGACTCGTGGCTTCTCTTTTTACCTTCTTTATGTTGTCTTTTGATGAACAGAAGTTTCTAATTGTAAAGCAGTTGAATTCAATCAATCTTTTCCTTTATGGTTAGTACTTGCTTTTGGTGCCTTATTTAAGAAATCTTCCCTATCTATGGCAATGAAAATATTCTCCTATATGTTTTCTATAGGTTATTTAGTATAGATTTTGGATTTAGATCTTTAGCAAACCCAGATTTCTTTTTTAATGATAATGATTATGATGATGATGGAAGCTAGAGATCTTCCAAAAGAAAAGACTCAATTTATTTTGCCAAATCAATATCCAACTATCCCATCACCATTTATTGAAAAATTCACTTTTCCCTATTGATCTGAAATGCGAACTTTACTATAAGACAAGTTTCCATATATGCCTGCATCTAATATAACAGAATTATTAAGCTGATCCCTGAGTGATTGCTACTTTCTTCTTTATACCTCTCTGTAGTTTTCGTTTTTCACAATGAATGTATTCTTTACACAATTAGGAAAAAAAAACTGTCTCTAGGATAAAAATTAAAAGTGGAAGATCAAGAGGCAGCAAAGGACACTTAGCAGTCCCCAGACTCCAGAAGAAAGCTTACCTTTTGCAGCTTTCCCCATCTTATGTTTAATTATTCTCATCACTAGTGGCAAGTGGCCAAGAACTTTCTTGTCTCTGCAGCATGGAGCAGAGACAGAGCCTCCCGCCCAAACTTCCAGGAAACCTGAATCCTCACCTTAATTCCCATACCCTGTTTCTCCAGGTTTAAGCTAAGGTTACCTTCTCTGTCCACTAGAGCTGCATTTGTTTTCTGGGCTTTGCTCTGATCCAGGTCCAGAGACTATGACTCCAAGAGCAAAGCAGCGTGTTCATGAAATAGATCATTCCCTCTCTGTGCCCAGATTCTACTGACCTGATAACCCACCAGGCTTTCTCATCTCCTTCTCCTCTGCCTCCAGCCCCCTGTCATCTGCTTCTCACACAGTCGGCTCAGTTACTCCTGCCGCCGTTCCTCACTCTCTCGAGCCATGTTCGAGTCTCCTGGGGATGCAGACAGGCCCTCGTGGTGAACGCAGGTCTGGAGTCAGACTGCCTGGGCTCAAATCCCAGTCCTGTTATTTATTAGCTGTGTATCCTCGAAAAAGTTACTTTACCACAGTCTCTTAGTAGAGTTTCCTAGTCTGTAAAATGGTGATAATTGTGAAGATAAAATGAATTACTCATATAAATTTCTTAATAGTGTCTGGAACATGCTAAACTGTCAATAAATGTTAACTATAATTATAGTTATTATCTGATGCTTAAATAAAAAAGCCCCCATCAGCCCACTGTCATGAGAGAGATATCATCCATCTAGGCACACTTAGTAGCAAGGGTTCAAAGTGAAAAAAACCTGAAGACATGCAGATATGTAAGAATAATCACGGTAGTCTGTACAATTGCTATCTTCTATCTCACCTCAAACTAAAATTCTTTCCAAGTCTGCTTTGGCAGCGGGGAGGGCAGAGGTGTCTAGAAATTGAAGGGGGTGGCTGTGTTTTCTGTCGGGGTCAGTGTGGTGCCCAGCAGACACGACACCCTGGAACGTGGACGCTTAGGTGGCAGAGGGGACGATGGTATTTTAAACCCTTGGGAACTCATAGGAATAGGGGGAGAGTTTTGAATTTCCACAGGCTAAGTAGGGGTGCGGTGGGGGGCTGAGGACAGGAGTCAAGCCTATCATACCTGGATCTAAGGGGCAGAGGCAGCCCATCTGAGTTATTCAAGAAGCAGAGCCCAGAATGTATCCCCGGCACCAGCTCCCCCGGTTATTGGCAGCCGAGCCAGCAGCGTGCATCCTCCCGTCTCCTCCCTGCTGTGCCCTGGCTTGGCCACGTTCCTTATGGATCGGCCATATGGGCAGCCTTGGATCCTGTGTTTGCTTTGGCTTGGTGGTTCGCCACTTACTTCCTGTTAACATTCCTCCACCCCTCACCCCCGAAAATGGGTCTCTCTCAGAACACCTGCTCTTTCTGTGCTCTGTGCCCATAGCCTCGGCTCTCTGATTTCTCCATCAGTTGCTTGGCTCTTGACGGGGACTCAAATCTAACCTCTGTTCAAATATTTTCCATCTGAAGCTCTTGTTTGGAACAGATAGTGTTTCACCATGGTGGGCCTTTACTGGGACAGAAAGGGGTGATCGGGGTGGTACTGGAAAAGACAAGTTCACGTACCCAAATGATTTTCAGGCAAGACCAGAAAAAGCCCTTCTTCCCATGGGTTTCTGTCCAAAAAGCATCAGGCCCAGGGTAGAGGCAATTTTGTCCAAAAAGGCCAGTGCTGAGTCTGAGGCCAAAAAACAGCCTAGGAGTGAACGAAGGCTCCCAGCTGGCACACACGCCTGTGGATTCTCTCATGTTGACCCTCCTGGGTCTCCTTAACCCAGGCGCTTGGCCTAGTAAGGGTGCCAGGCCAGGCCACAGTCCAAGGCGAACACGTGTACTGAACTACCACACACCACATGTGGCACGGCTTGTTCTGGCTACTCGCAGACGACTTGGGCGTTCATCTCCTCCAGTGGAGTTCAGATAAGGGCTGTCAGCTGGGCCGCCTCCACCTGGTTTTCCTCAGTTTCCCCAGGCCCAGTGGCTCCATAGAGATAAGCACGTTTACCTCCCTGAGAAATCTCTTTCCTTGACTTCAGCTTGGGTGCACATCCCGACCAAGAACCCTTCAGCAGGACGGGGCAGTGCTGTGGAGAGTGTGTTCAGGGTGTGGGTTTGGGTCCCAGTTCAACCAAGTATTAGCGGTGTGACCTTGAGCAATTTGCGAACATTCTACCTGTCTCCTCATTTGTGAAATGCAGCTAATCACGCAAAGAGGTGTGAAGACATGAAAAGATTACTCACGAATAATAAGGTCGGGTGATTCCCTGGAAAACATGCCAGTGCCTCTGAGACAGGAAACAGGATTGGTGTTATGTGCGTACAGGGGGATCCCTTCTTCGCCACGTGGGGGTGAGAAGCACAGCACAACAGAGTAAGGTGGGGGGCTGAGCCAGGAAAAGTGACTCCGTGTGTGAATGCAGAGCACATAGTGTAAAGAGCAGCGCTGACCTGGCACTTGCTGTTGGGCAGCTAAAGGTCCCTGAGTCTAGGTGACATGGACAGAGGACAGGGGAGCCCAGCAGGTGCCCCTCCTCACACCCACAGTGCTTTCAGCCTGGTTCCCATTGCCTCTGCAAAGGGGTCTGGCCCCTGGAATGTGCGGGGGCTGCCTTAGGTACCAGGTGTCCTGTTTCACTGGGGGATGTCTGCAGTGGGGGGTTTTGTGGGATCTCAACAGTGAACACAGGCAGTGGCAACTACAGCCGAAAAGAATAAGGCTCCTTGGTAGACTAAGCAAGGTTTGGTTTTGAGATGCCTTAATGAGATACTCGTCTGGACTGACGGGTTGGACTGAAGAAGGCTTTCTGGGGTCTTGGGGCTCTCACGTGGATATTTAGTGTGTACTTTTGAGAAAATGTAACTATACTTTATATCCCAAGTTCGTGAATCATCTACGTTTGTGAAGTGGTTAGCAAGCTGCCTGGCTCATTTTAAGGGCTCCATAAATGATGCTCGTTCTTATTAAGCACGCGTGCGGCAGCAGCCAGAGGACCGAGCCGTGCTCCTTGGCAGCCGGAGCTCCCTAAGGGGCGGGCGGCGCCTTAGGAGCCCGGAGAAGAGAGTGGAGTCATTACGCAGCTGACACACACCCCGTTTCTCCAAGGAATCTCCCATCCCTGTACGGAAGTCTGACCCAATTTGCTCAGCTTGTCTGCTGAGCCACTCTGGTTCCAGCCACCGATCTGAGCCAGGAGCACCCTTCCTCTCCGCGGGCTGCGGCTGGGAGGCGGAGGGGGTTGGGAGCCTGAGCACTAGCTCATCTCCCCCAGCACTCTCTGGGGGACGCAAAGCTGTGGGAAAGGGAGGAGGAGGGCGTAGGGCGCCTGTGTGGTCAGGGAGGCCTCCCCTCCCTTGGAACGCGCGGCAGCCAGGTCATGGGCTCACTGCGGTTGTTTATCGCCCTCAGACTCGCATGACAGCACTCTGCAAATCGGGACGTTCTTCCCAAACCTACAAAACCTGGGCCTGGGATTTAGCTGTAGGACTTTCAGAACTTTGGAAGGCAGGGTCCTGTCGTTTTCTTCAAAAGGAGATTCACATCGCTTTCGTCGGGTTGGGGTGGAGGTGCTATGTTAGCCACTGCAGTTTGCAAGGCTCAGGGGCCAAATTCTTGCCAGGAACCTCTCTGAACCCCTACAGAAACCAGAAGAATGGAGAGTGACTTATTGATCAAGTCCTGGACATTGGTTCTCACAGAATGTGAGAGTGAGGTGGGGGTGAGTGCAGAGGGGGACGGTGGGAGGGAGGCAGGCAGATGTGGGAGGCCACCCAGGGCAGCTTTCAGACAGAGCTGCAGCATCTTTCTTTTATAGACAGGGCAACTGAGGCACAGAGAGGCTCACTCACTCCCCAGACCCAACACTCGACCCAACGCTTCTTCCTGCCGCTACTCTGGACAGCCTCCTGTTCTCATTAAAAATGACAACTGAGTTCATCGAGTTTATGTGAAATTAGCAATCGTAGAATGTGGTTTTGCCTTGGTGGCTGGAAAAGAACAGGGGCATATACGAAGTGAAACCCTTTTAAGCTTGCGAAAGGGCACAAGGACAAAAGGAGCAGCGATTTAGTGTAGCGGGAAGAAGCATCAGGTGGGTGGAGGGTCTGGGCTGGCGGTTTCCGCAGGGTTCCCCGGCAGGGAGAAGGAGCCCAAGGCCCACCCACTGCAGAGGCTGACAGTGCCCTCGAGCCCCAGCTCATGCTTGCACCTTCTTTTTCTTTTAACAAGGTCCCACGTGTAGCCTTTTGCTTTTAGTTTTCCATAATGTCCTCTGTAACTCCATCTCCTCAGTGTTCTATGTAGGGGACTAGGTCAAGGTGGGAACGCTGAGACCAGGAGAGAGGTGACAGCAGGCCAGGGAAAAGACCTCTTACCTCCCGTGTCCCTCCCATCCACTGCCTGAACCACCAGCCTGCCTGAGGCAGACACAGACCCTGCCCCCGCACTGAACGTCCAGTGGGGTAGGTGGGCGCCGGCAGAGTGATTGCAAGCCAGCAAGGGAAAGGGAAGTCAGAGGCTTCCCGACTGGTTCCACCGCCCGGGCTCTCGGCTTCCCAGACACGTCCTGTGCGTCCCTGCTGGATTTCTGTTCCTGTGCTCCTAAAGCAGCCCACTATTATCCCACATCACTCCAGTGGGGCATTCTGGCCCCTCCACGACCACGCCCGATCTCTCTTTACACAGTGCCCGCTGCTGTCCTTGCCCACGTCTCGGCCCTTCCTCGGGGTGTTCTCTCTGTGGAAAGCCCAGCTCGCCTCTGCATCTCCAGGAAGCTTTCCCTAATCCCTCTGATGACAAGGATCTTTCACCACCTCCCCTACACACCCCCATGCCAAATTTTAGGACTTCTTTTGTGGAAAAGATATATGTTACATGAGTCAAGGAATTTATAACTCTTTTCAGGTAATGAAAAGCCCAACAGGGCGGAATGAAACCGGAAGAACTTAGATTCCCCCCCCCACGCCCCGTCTGCACATTTTTCGAAAGCCCACTCTTACCCATAGGCCAATCACAACATATCTTTTCTGAGCAGGTGTCAGGTTCTGGTTACCAAATAGCAAAATACAACATGCAAAACAGGGTCCCTGGCCTCTGCAAGGGTACATTTTGAGAAATCCCTAGAAAAGCATTTACTAAGCCCGGTGTTTTTCAGAGTGCTTGCCCTCCCCTGGCAGCTCAGCCCGGGACATACATCATTGCACGTGAGAGGTCTTGTAAATACATCTCCTAGCATGCGTGAGACATCGTTATCTTCCCAACTCTGCCTGCTCACTCTGGTTCTTCTCAGCCGGAAATGTCTTCCTCATACCCACTTTTCAGCACCCTACTCAGGTTTGCTTCTTTCTGCTCCAACCTTACAATCACCCAATGCCTTGAGCTTTTTTCAGGACTTGTAATTGAACACCATATAAATTGGTGCTAGCGCTTCCTCTTCCATAGTTCAGAAGCCGTGAGGTGTGGTGGCTTTGGAGTCTGTGGCAGGGCGAGCTAGGATATTTGCTCTCCTGTCATCAGGTCAGGCTGTTTCTGGGACACAGGTACCCAGCCAGCTCATTTCTCAACCCCTTTGCATCTTACCAGGGCCAAGTAACTAATTATGGATGATGAGCTCAAAGTGAACAGGGGTCAGTACAGTATCTAATGTGCCATTATCACTCTCTCTTCCTCGTCTTTGGTGACTTTGGATGTCACCCGTTGTAAACAGCACAGCTTCATGATGGAAGGGGTCTGGATTCCTGAGTCATCACCTGGAGAATAATGTCCCAGAAAAGCCCAGCCAATCAGGAACATCTGCAGAGGACTTTGGGCAAAAAAATAAACTTTTATGAGGTTAAACCACTGAGACTTTCCCTGCCCAAGATGGAGTTAGAGAAATTTAGGACTGAATCCCATCTCTGCCACTTGTCAGTCCTGTGATGTCAGGAAGATCATGTGCCTTTCCCTGGCCTCAGATCCTCCAGCAATAAGAAGGGCTCAATCCTACCCAGATTTGTGGGATGATTATAAGGGATAAATTAGAAATTTCCGAAATGCTTGGGATGTGACAGAAACCAGATATTTTCTGATATGTGTGTGTGTGTTCTTCCACACATGGGCTTCATGTGTGTTAATCTTGTCACTATATTGCAAACTCCTTGTGTAGTGGCTCAATGTCATAGACCTGTATTCTCTATAAAGCCTAGCACAGTGCAAAGCACACAGAAGATCTCATTTAATATTTACTAAGCAGCAGAAAACCATCTTGGCTTAAAACATAAGCAAAACTAACTTGCTGGGCTGCCTCTTTATGACACTCCCATGCCATGCACCAGCCACCTCATCACACATCCCCCTTCATTCTCTTCTTCCTAGACCCTCTCCTGCTGGCCCAGTTCTTTCTGTGGCTTCCCACTGACCCACCCTCTTACAGAGTATTTTTTTATATACTTGCTGCTCACTGTATGAGTAAATGGGTGTATCTATTTGGATAAAAGTGCTTTTGTGGCTTGTGACAAATGGAGCAAAAGCCAGACGGGGATGGGAGGGGGCAGATTATTGAGCTCTTTGGAAATAGATGGTGAAGAAACCATGCCGGAGGGGACCTTGTTTCATATTTTTGTAAACGAGCTGTGGACATGAGCTGTATGATGAAATCTCAAAGTTGGAAGATGTCGTGAAGCTTTCCTGTGTAAACATCAAGTTGATGAGGATCAACCATCTCACCAGATTGGTATGTTGAGATTTTGGTAATTGTGTCAATGTGTTTTTAAAAAGAAGACACAGATTTAAAGAATAAGAGCAATGAAGGAATGATGGATTATCAGAGGTGGTCTTTAGCCAGCTCAGTTTAGCTTAGCCTATACTAAAAAAATCAGACTCTAACTTCCACTATCGTAGAGACAGTTGAAGCTCCTTTTAAGCCTGTTTCTTTGTTTTGTTTTTGTTTTGCACAATAAGTGTTAGCTTTAATGTCATTTTTTGATTCAGAAACGAGCATAATGTATTGTAAAATAAAAACAACAAATATAATAAAACGTAATTGCCACCTCTTAACTCTCCTCTGTAACATGTCCTTTCCATCCCCACTGCCAAAAGACCAGTTGGGCCCTCTTTTCTCACCTGACCTACTCAAAGTCTCTTACCAGGCCCTGCTGCCATAACCTCACCCTTCTCAAAGCCATTCCTCACACCCTCTAACCCAGCGATATCCAATAGAAATATGTAAGCCATGCAAGCAACTGAAAGTTGTTTTTTTTTTTTTTTTTGAGACAGAGTCTCACTCTGTTGCCCGGGCTAGAGTGCCGTGGTGTCAGCCTAGCTCACAGCAACCTCAAACTCCTGGGCTCAAGCGATCCTCCTGCCTCAGCCTCCCGAGTAGCTAGGACTACAGGTATGTGCCACCATGCCTGGCTAAAGCAACTGAAAATGTTCTAATAGCCATATTTTACAAAGTAAAAAGAAATAGGCAGAATTAAGTTGAATAGCATATTTTATTTAACCCAATATATCCAAAATATTATCATTTCACCATGTAGTTGATACAAAAAATTATTGATGAGACAGTTCACATTGTTTTTTTTCCTATTAAATCTTCAAAACCCGGCATGTATTTTATACTTATGCACATCTCAGTTCGTACCAGCCACACTTCAAGTGCTCCCCCGTCTCTTTCAGAAAATCCAAATGCATCAGCCTGACAAACCAGGTCTTCCCCAACATCTAACCACGTGTCCTCCCCTTCCATACCTTTGCCTGGCGAACCACACCTGATTCACCTCTCACCACCCCTTCCTGGGCTGACTCCCAGTACCTGGGATGTTCCTTCACCACAGGACACACACCTTATTCCAGGCACTGGCCACTCAACATCTCATGGCAATGTGTCCCCTTCTGACAAGGCCACAAGTACTTCTCTGCCAAGTCCACTGTCCCCAGGCCTCTATCAGAGCACTTGGCTTAGGTGGTCCAATGGTTTTGTCCACCCCACCCCAAACCCTCACCCCCAAGAGATCACTGAGCTCCTTGGAGGCAGGAATTTTGGAGTCCGATTTATATGTGAGTGCTCAGCCTAGGCACTCAAATATATAAAGTATGGATTTTTTTTTAAAGGGTGGATATGTTACAATTTTTACTGACATCTAGTTACTGAACTTGATCAAACTCTCAAGTTATTTAGCCAACTCTTAATCTCAAATTATACACATTTATAGGGTTTGGCCTGAAAATGGGCGAGAGAAAGTAGACAAGCTAAAGAAGCAACTACCACTGGAAGAACCATAGTTCCTGGTTTCCCACCCGAACACACTGGCACAAAGCTCTTTTAGCCTTAAACTGTTTTTCATAACTGTGCTGGAATAAACGGGAAACCACAAAAATGAAGACTTCCACTGAGCCAGTCATCAAATCACAGTGGCGATGAAGAGAACATCCAGAACTATCCGCATTTGATTAAACGCCGAACACTTGAAGTGTTTCTTAACTCACGAAATTCCCCAATGTAACCAATCATTTGAAATTTTCAGCCATGGAGTGCTGGATTGCAGGATTTCTTAGAGCCCTCTCTCTCCCTCACCGAAGTTCGCCTGCCTCCCTTTTCATTAAGCCTGTCTGTTTTGATACAATTTTTCCATATTAATAGATTTCCTTTCCTCTTCTGACAAAAGCTAAGAAAAGGAAAGTAACACCAACGCGTATTCCTATGATAGATAGAGAATGAGTAAACACCCAGCCAGTAAGAAGCAAAACTTTTTCACGTGAGGGCCCGTTCAAAAATTTTCACAAAAATGTATTGACTTCATTTTAAAAGAGTATGTTCAGTATGCACACACACCCCATCAAGAAATGTGGCATCTACAATTGTGGTAGAGAATGTAAAAATATTTCTCTAATACAGAAGGAGTTTCATTTGGGGGGGCTAACATTTCAGAAACAACACATATATAATTACTACACATTCCAGTATCTTCTTGGAATGTGGGGCCCTTGAATGCATTTTACGCGAGATGAGAACAGGTGGCACCGAGCGGAGGCAGCCGGGGTGGGACTGAGGGACTGAACGTGCAGAGCCCAGCAGGGACAGACCAGGAGCAGCAAGCAAAGAGCCAGTCCCTCTGGACCTCACTGATCCAAGTGTGGTCTGCAGGCTGCAGGCAGGGCCCGGGCACTCTCCTCAAGTACACCAGAACAACCTCAGCAACCACAATAAATAATATTTTAAGCAATATTTAAAAAATTCGAACTGTGAACTGCAAACTGTGGGCTGGCTGCCTGTTTCTGTAAACAGAGTTTTACTGGAGGCTGGTCAGCTGGCTGGGGCTGGTTGGTGGCCCGGCCTATGTCCCATCAGGGCACACTCTTAGCTGAAACTGATGGCTTTATGAAAAGAAAAAGTTTCTATTTTCACTCCAGAGAACTATCTGCTTCAACAGAACTCTTTTATATCTTCTAGTTGTGCCGAGAGCAGTATGAGGCAGCTTGAGTTAACCGGGCTGTATCTCTAATTTGTATATATTTGCAGGGTTTCCCCAACATCTTGCTCTGAACAGACTTCACATGGGAGATGTTGACTCTCTGGGAACTGCCCAGGATGGAGGCAAGAACTGCCATCTCACCCCGAGGCTAGTGTGGGAGAGGAGTCGTGTGGTTGGTTAATGAATCGAGGCAACCGCCTGGCAACGTCCATGCCTCACTGCTGCGGGACTGTTCTCTGCTGATGCCACATGGCAAATTCCACTGCAAAGGCACAGTTTGCAGAGTCAGGAAGTGTGGTCGTTAATGTTATCATGTGATAACACAATGTCCTGTAGACCAGCAGTAGCAACAGTGGAAGGGGTGCATATCAGCATTACCTGGTGGATTTTCCCAAGGGAAAATCCTTTCACAACAGGTCTAGGGATTCAGAGCAGTGGTTCTCAGCCATGGCTGTAAATTGGAATCACCTGGAGAGCTCTGAAAACTGATAATGGCTGGACCTCAAATCCAGATTCTGAATCAATTGGCCTGGGATGTGGCCTGGACTCTAGAATTTTTTGTAAAGTGCCCAAAGGGGCTCTAATGTGCATCAGTGGTTTTCAACTATTGATGTGGATTCTTTGTAGCAAAAAAGTGTGTGTGTGTGTGATATATTTGTATTAGGGTAATTAATGGTAGCTGCTATAACAAAAAAAATCCCAAAGTATCAGTGGTTTATTGCAATGAAGTTTATTTCTTGTGGGTTTGGATGATTGCATAAGTGTTTTTTCAGCCGGACCTGGAAATGGCATATATCACTTCTCCTGACATTCCCCTGGTTAGAATCCCAACACTCAGCCCTGACCTAACGGCAGAAGAAGTCAGGATATGTAATCTTTTTGTGATCCCAGGAGGAAAAAAACAGGATTGGTAAGCATCTAGTCCATTTCTGCCATGTACAAATATTATGAAAATGTTTATAATTCCCTAATTTAAGAACCATAAGCTTAGAGTTTACATATGAACATTTAAAATTGACTTTATTATTTTTCTCTTCCATTTATAGAACATGTAATACGCTAAAGGACCTTTCAGTTATAATTTTTAATAAGAATTGTCTTGGAGACAGTCAGTACAGAGACTCCAGGCTATGAAGCTCTGTTTTAACCCAAGCAGCTCTGCCTACATTTTATAAACTGGATTTCAGGGTAAGTTTCATTTAAACATGGGACTCTAACTAAAAATGAAATCACCACTGAAAATCGCTTACTGTGGAAACCACCACAGCATTACGTGGGGGAGATACGTTAGAATAGTGTTTCCAATTTTGGTGGCTCACGGAGATCTAGACGTGGGGTCTTACAGACGTCAAAGGTGAACTTAGTGCAGAACGACGCCTTGCCTTCTGTCTCCTAAGACCAAGGAACTGAAGACCGTACACCCTGCTACTTCCTTCAAGAGCCTGCAAAGTCTACCCACATCCCCATTAAAGATACTGCTAGGACAGCGCTGCTCTGCCACCTCTAAAGGTCTCTAAAGGACCTTTCAGTTATAGCTTTTAGTAAGAATTGCCTTGGAGGCAGTGAGTAGAGAGACTCCAGTCCCCAAGTTTCCCATGGGCTGGAGTTCCCATGGCCATCTTTGTCCCCAGTGCTTTGTGCAGACGGCACAAGTGCTCAAATAGGATCTACTGAGAAAAACAAAGAAAGGGAGGGAGAAAAAGAGGAAGAGAAGAAATGGGTTGCTCTTCTGCAGGAATTTTTCCTATTTCACTCCCACCAATCTCAGTCATTGACCCTTTCAACACATATTAAGTGCCTATTGTATGCCAGGCACTGAACAGGGTGATGGAGCTGCCAGGACAAAGCAGGCCCAGTCCTCGCCATCAAAGGCCACTTATGGCACAGGGGAGGCAGCAGCAGGGGGCAAAGAAAACAAAAAAACCCCAACACTTGAGGCCGACAGCATCAGCCGTTAAGGACGGTGTGCCAGGTGGGCGTGAGGTCTGTGGGGTGGACGCATGGGAGTGACCAGGAGCTGTCTTCCCCTGGGAGCTGCTTCCATGGTGCACTGACTCCCAAGCCGGAGGTGCCATCATGCTTCCCGTGGATGCCCCAAAAGACAGCCGGCTGAAGCCAGCCTACGAAAGCGCAGGAAGCAGCCAGCCGCGGGGAGGAGCTGGCCACCCAGCCTGAGGCTCTGGGTCCCTGGAGCCTGATCACAGGCTGCCCCAGAGAGGCACGGTGTACACCCTGAAGGGGGTTAATCGTGGTAGGCCTGCAGACAGAAAGGCTGAGCAGCACATCCTGCTGATTTCATGTAGTTACAAAAATACACAGACACCAACCCAATCCAGCTGGTTGTGCCCTTCAAATTCTGATATATTAAGGTGTCGTTAATATTTCCTGACAGGTCTGGCCTTCTCCATAGCAGAGCTGCTGGGGACACCCAGACAGAGTGGAGCTCACCATGTAGACACAACTGTACAGCCCTGTGACTTCTTTCTGTCAGTGTCTGGAAGGATCCACGGGATGTGTGATTATCATCAGGATGTTTTCATATGTCTCCACTTCCAAGAGAAGAAAAAGCTTAATCATTTAGAGTTGATTTGATTCTCCCCAGGAGAGTATTTTAGGGTAAAAAGGAAACAGACCTCTTCTTATTTCTGCAATTCCCAGCACAGCTGCAAAGAACACATCAGGTGGGATAAGGAAGTGGGGTGGGACCCGCCGAAGGGAGCAGCTGCTTCCCCTAAACATCTCTGCCATGGTGTTGCTTAAAGTTGGACCCACGCTACAGTTTCCAGAAGTACTTGGAAGGCTTGGTGCCTTCTAGCTGACAAAATAACCAACCCACAGGGGGCAAAGGTGAACACAGGGTAACGCTGCATTCATTTATGAAATGGAAATAGTCAAACAGATCAAAAACAATGAATAGAGAGCAGAGGTTGAGCTAGCCAAAAATCGCACCCACTTACCTGCTGTGACTTAGTTCACCTTCCACTGTCTGACAGTAAAAATGAAACTGACGTGTCCATTCACAGAGGTCATAATTCAGGTTTGAATCAAGGATGCAAAACAGCCTATGTCCTAAAAAGAGGTTTATGGTTTTGTTTGCCAAAAAAAACTCAAACAAAAAAACCCCCCATTTTGAATTCATTAGCAGTTAGTTGAAATAACAGATTCATGAATTGCCAGGTCCTGCCAAATGCACATCAGGTGTTACATGTACAAGACTCTCATGTTGATGCAGACATCTGTGAGAATGGCAGACCCTTTAATTGAGACCCAATCCTGTAAATGAGCCCAGCCCTGGAACACATGGAAATCTGCAAAATCAAATTCACAGCTTTCTTCTATTTTTCTAACCCTAAACTCAGAATAATACTGAGTATCCTTTCTTAACTCATATATAATGCTAGGATCATATTGGGTTTCAAAAAGTTTAATAAACTGGTTTGCTTTTTTTCTCCCCCCCCCCCCTTTTTTTTACAAAGTGCTTTTTTTTAGATTGGCAAGGGGTAAATGAATCTTTTCAGCTATGAATGTGAAAATGAATTTTTCTACCAGGAATGACCTTCTAACATTTAAAAATAATGTCCTTAGACCATTTAATAATTACATTTCTGGTATATCTCTAAGAACCACAGTTAAAACCAGGAAAAAGTACATTCTCTGTGCATAGCTGACTGTGATTTTAAAATCCCTAACAGTTTATAGGTATATAACTTTTAACTATGTTAATACAGTATCAACCTAATTGTCCTTTATTTTGGCTCATCTAATTTACAAACATGATTTCTGAAGTTTAACAGTATTTGCAATGGCAATGTCCAGAGCAATTTTGGCTGAGTAAAGTGCTATTTGTTGAACAGAAATGTAGTTGTTTGTGCAAGTTTAAACATTTCGCAGGCCAGCTGAGTTCATTTCAACCCTACTTACAAAATAATTATTGGCAAATGAAATGGGCTGGGGGGTAGAGACAAGACATTTTCAAGCTTCTGAGAGATTTACGAAGCCAAGTTCTTCAACTATTGAAAGTAAAATTGAAAGGTTGCAGATAATTGAAAGGTACATGTTTAAATCTCAGGATTAAAAAAGGGTTCTAACAAGAGGAATATTTACCATGGGACAATGAGGAAAATGTTTTGTACTGTCAGAAACATGGAAAATATGCTGCTCAAATTTGTTGGCTCTCGAATAAATAAAATCCAGACTTGGACTATTAAAAATATCAAAGTGATCCACTACGTGCCAACTCCATTTTCTTCTGTTGTTTGTTATAAAGAAAATCCATTATTGAATATAATGCAGTGCTGGTTAAATTATCAAAGATATTTTCCATATGCAAACTGTTGTTTACCATATGCTAGATATTCTTCTCTAACAATTTGAATACACTTTTATCACATGGTTCCATAGGTGCAGAGTTAAAAGGAAATTTTGAGTTATATTTTAACATCATACCCAAGGCACAAACCCTTTCAACTCGTCTCTCTTGAGTACCCAATACGAGTGAGATTCTTTGGATGGCAAAATTGGAAATACAGAAACAATTTCAGGATGGTTCATAGTCTGTGAGGTGGAAGAAAGCATCTTTGCGCAATGGCTGCCATTGAGCCTTGCCTGAAACTCTTCTATCTTGTGACGGGCAGCTCACCACCCCGCAAGGAGACCCATGCTTTTGGTGGGTATCTCTATAATTAGGACTGTGTGTATTAAACATCAGCTGACCTTGGTTTTGCCTTCTGGGATAAAATGGAAAAAACCTTCTCTATTGTCTTTAGCTTAGCTCTTCAAAGATTTTGAGAGGACTCTCCTGTGTCCTGCATAGTCCTCCCTACGCTGCCACTTTATGCAGCAATCTTATTTCCCATTATTTTCACCACCACAAAATGCTTTACTGCCTTTAGGGATTTTAAAAATTATTTCATATCAACTGAATGAGCTTAACAGCTAAATATTTAATATTGCACTTAAAATAAAACAGCATTTTAAATTATGACATTCAGAAACCAAGAGTTATATCATTCAATTGGATTCAGCCTGGAATGATCCCTTTGCAATTAGACTTGCATTGACTAACAAAAGATGGTTAAGGGAAAAAGATGGAACACCTACAGGTGCCAACACTGTGTATAATTAAGGGAAGGGGGCATGATAAATATTTTATAATGAAATTCATGTGCTCTAGGACAATGAATTTGATATTTGAAAGTATTTAAATCTGACAGTTTAAAAGTCACAAGATTATATTAGGTCACATTTCAAGAAATGACTCTATAATCTAAATTTCTTACTAGCAAGTCAGGTTAATGACACCAGACTCTGCTATTTTTAATGAGTCAAGCAAGGGACTGACTCACACATGTTAAAATTCCTTCTAGTGGTTATACATTTGGCACCTTTGTGAGCCATAACTAACAGACCCAGGATAATTTAAATCCAGGAGACTTTATTTAGCCTCCAGAATGGCCCCTCCAACCCCAAGTCCATGCAAGAACACAAAGCCAAGGGGTAAACTAAAAAAAAAGAAGAGATTGTTTTATTGTGACATTTATGACATTGACCCCCTGTTGACAGGAATGACCGAGGGTAATCTTGGCATATTGCACATGCTGTGATGAAGGGTGCACTGGAAATCCTCTGGCTGCTGAGGCTGTTTCCTGGTCCTCCCAGACCTCAATGCACATGTGGGCCAGTCACAGAAGTTTCATTACCACTTGGTGTATACATTTAACAAGTCTTTGGTCTTAATAAGCACCATTACAAACCCTCACATTAAGGGCATTATTATTCTAGTTTATAAATGTTTCAATGATAAAAAATAGCACGATTACAGTATACACACACTTAATTTACATGTAATGTATTATACTCATAACTGAGATAAGCTACTGAACTAACTTTGGTTGATTGAAATTAATGAAGTATTGGAACTGAATACTGGTAATTTGGTCTCTAAGTTGTGTAGATATTACAGTGCATTCATAAATCTAGTTTGAAAATTTACTAGCACCAAATAGATATTACAAATGGCCGACCTAGTATTTGTATTTGGAGGAGAAGCAAAGTTTAAAAATTTGAAAAAAATACAACAGTCCCTCAATTGAAAGCACATTCCTGTACGTCTGCTGGAAGGATGGCATGCCGGCGTGAATGGCCAACCCCCAATGGAAATACATGTCCCCGATTTCAAGATCAACACATATGACAAGGTAGCTTAGCTACACACACAAGAAGCCTGAGAAAGTGGTTGTTTGGAACTAGGGTAGTCACCTGTACCTTGCTTTTGTAATACAAGAATAGTGCTTATTTATACAAATTTACTTGGTGAAAGATTGTACCTATGATATGAAGACTCTGATTGGGGGAAAATATAGTTCTACCTATCTATATCTGTTTTTCTTTAATTATTTGGTCTCTGGTTGGTGAATTAATGAAGCAAAATCTGAATTTTCATCTTCAGATTATCACCCAGTTCACCACTGAGGTAGTCTTTGTCATATTTGTCTTCTAGCTGGTTAAGTTCTTTCTTTTTATAAAGTGGAGTACTACTGATTTGTAATGAATAGGTTCCAGCCACTGGCTTCTTCTTTGTGAAGTGGAGGTAGCTGATCCCTTCCTTTTGGTTGATTTTAAAGAAGCCATCTTCGTTTCCAGATTCAATCAAGTATCTGTTGTGATTCGTCAGAGTCGTAAGGGCTGGAAGGAGTTCTAGGATTCGGACCTTGTTACTCACGTGGGAAATGTTGAAAGCGAAGAGGGCCGTCTTCTCAACATCCCAACTTGCGAGACTCACGTTGCCCTCTTTCTCAGATTCATCCTGGAAGGACACATGGCAATGTGTTAAAGGCAAGGTACATATGCCACTTCATTCTCATATTAAAGAAAAAGTGACTCAAATTCACACTAATTCGACTTTCTGCACATGTGGCGTATACACTATTGAAAACGCACATTCATAAGGCACTTTGTTTAAACCACAAATGTGTTAAATTGGCACATGTTTGTAATATTAAACTGACATCAGGAAGAAAGCAAGCTTGAAATTGCTTGTAGTTAGAGGTCTTCTAATGCTGCGGGTCTCAAGAGTGGTCCCTGAACAAGCTATATCCGCATCACCTGGGAATCTGGCAGAGATGCCGATTCTCAGCACCACCCCAGACCTACTGGATCAGAAACTCCAGGGTTGTCTCTCAGAAATCCAACTGAACAAGCCTTCTAGGTGATTCAGCTGCATGCTCATGTTTGCGAACCACTGTTTTAACAGATTATTTTCTTTCCAAAGTCTTATCTCATTTCCCAAACCACAGCAGATGGGTTGCAGCACCCATACTAAGAACCAGTCTGTTTCAATTCTGTTCACTGACATTAAACCGTCCCCTCCTAAGGACACACCCATGAACCTACTTCCTGACTGTGATGATCTGCTAATATTCAATGCTTTTCACCTGGCTTCTTGCATGTCTCTCTGGGACCACATGTGCTGGAGTCTACAGGCCCAGAGCCAGAGGTCTGGGTGAATATCTGTGCATTTCTGAGTTGACTGAAAGGCTGCAGCAGCCGTAGGCAAGAAAACCAGGCTGCTTCAGCTCCATGTTGTCTTTGTCTACAGTCCAAGTTCCCTCACACTCCACATGGCTCTTTTCAGTAGAGGAGCCTCTAACTTTCAGAACTTGGCGTCCCCATGGAAGGAGCAGTATGTCACTTCACTCTTCTGCCCGCTTGCTGTCCTGGATCTCAGACCTTATCCTTTCAGCAGACTTTGGGTGGGTGTTTGACTCTCTTTTTGGCGAGACAGAGGAAATGAGCAAGTATGTGAAAATCTTTGGATGGCCACTCCCTAAAAGCAGCAAGAAACTGCAGAAAGCCCCAGTGCCTCTTATAAAATGCAGCCTAGAGCTCAGGGAATGTCTGGATTTTCTCCCCGGGGAGCTTTTTCACACTTTGGAGCATCCTTGGAGGAAACCACAGGAATCTGGAAGGCCTTTCCACTGTAGGAGACATCAGGAGAAACCACCTAATGACCTACCTCAACAACGAAGGCACCTGTTTCGTTTGTGCTTCTCCGCTTCCTGCCCCGTTTGGGGTAGCCGTTGATCTTACACTCGTAACAAGCCTCCGGGGAGAGTGAGTTGTCATCCATTTCACCGCTGACGGGTGGCTCTGGGTTTCCTCGGCCCATGCCCATTCCAGACACACAGTGCCTGTGGCAGAAGGGGAGCATAGACATTTTTCATTAGAACAGGGAACGGGGTGGTGCTGCAGGAGTTCAGGTGAAGCCCGGTCCCTGCACTCGGGACATTCAGCCCTTGTATGTCTGTCGGGTGATCAGCTGGTTCTGAGCCCCACACTGAGGTCCTCCGTGTTTGGCCTCTAACCCCCAGATCCCTGAGTTTGTTGTCTTCTTTCCACTCTTCCTCTCAAGACCCTATTTTGCCTGTTTATTTGCCCCATTCACTTTCCAAACCTGACACACCAGGCATTTTTCAGGGGAGCGGACACAGAGTGGAACAACAGAAGACCAGTTGATTAGGGAGTGGGCCACGTGACTTGGGAGGTTAAATAAAAATTGTTTTTTTATTAAATAAAAATACTTTATATATAAATTTATGTCATTTATTTTAATAAATAAAAATATTCTTTTTATGAAATGGTGAGAAAGGGTGAGAAGGGTATGAAACATCACTGTTGGGTGCCTTGCACCCTATACCACTTCCGCTACCCGGGCTTCCTCATTCACGCTTCTGAGCAATCTCGCCTTTTCTTTGACCTCTCACTTTTGCTGATGCTACTGAGGATAGGAAGAAAGCCCCAGGTGATAACTGAAGGTTATTTCAGTAATAAGCTGTGAAGATATGCAATACAGAAAATGCAAGTATATATATAACACTCATGTATCAGAGCAACTTGCCCAACTGTGGGAAACTGTTTCAAGTCATTCAAAACCACTAGGGCCATTGGCTCTGACTCATGTGAAGCCGGATAAACAAACCCATGCCCAAGAGAGAACTAGTTCAGCTGTTTTTCTTTGCCTTTCAGTTAGCAAAGCCAAGTTACAGAGGGAGGCTTGCATGTTTCACAAGTACCTTGTTTTGTTATCCTGCTTACTATTTCAGAGGCCACTTGGAATGTGTATTTATCAGGCTCCTCTTTCCAAATGTGTTGAAACAGTTGAATGGTCCTAAAAGAATCTTTATTTTGGGGCAGAGTCCACTCTAGTGATTTACAGAGGCCAAAACTGTTATAAATGGGTAGATTTCTACTTATAGATCATAATGTAGACCAAATATTATTTATCTGGTTTTTTTAATAGTTGGCCTAATCTTTATAACTCGTTTTCCTGTATTCCCAGAGAATTCAAAATAAGATGCCAATGAGCAGACTGTTTGTTGTAACTCATAGCAATTTATGGGTTCCCACTATTTTCTTAAATCTTGCCAGAACCAACATATTTCCCTTCCCCTTTCTTTATCTTACAACATGAAATGCGTAGAAACAATAAAATGGATGAAACGATAAATACTCATCCTGTGTGTGTCTGTATACATCCACATAATGGTTAAATTATTGGGAGGTAAACTCCAAATTTGCAGGCTTTGGTTTCTTTCTCAGAACTTCTTTCCAGTGTTTTCATACC
This sequence comes from Lepilemur ruficaudatus, assembly GCA_963574885.1. Taxonomy (NCBI): domain Eukaryota; kingdom Metazoa; phylum Chordata; class Mammalia; order Primates; family Lepilemuridae; genus Lepilemur; species Lepilemur ruficaudatus. Next base: position 120,953 of record CAUYRT010054146.1, on the reverse strand, counting down.
CCAGGAGCAATACTTATAAGAAGTGTGACTACAAAATCCCACTGGCCAAAAGCCAGTTTGGAGTGTCACAAGTTTTGCTGGGAAAAATGGTTTTGGCATTAAACTATAAAGAATGAGTCTACTGAGAGCCAGACACAAACATCTGGGAATTCGTGTCCTGTTGCTGGCATTCTGTGTGCTTCCCACGAAGCATTCTTTCACCTTCAAGTTTACACAGATCCAAAATGAATCACTTGATGTTTGTGTGTCAAGAAATCAAAGACCATTAAATCAATAATTTGGGATAAGTGTGTATGTGTGTGTGGGGAGTATATACGGGTGTATATGCGTATTTAATGTCTATGTGTTCCTAACTAAAAAGTTAAATTTGCAATCCCTCTCAGGATAGATAAAACCAGATAAACATCCCAATCCACATTAATTCAGCAGGGAAAGACTAAACTTTGAAAACTTACCACAAAGCTTTTAAATCACTGAGTAAAATAAAAATATGCCTTCCCTACCCCAACTCTTACACATACATACATACATATAATTTGATGACATTTTCTATCTGGAAAATACAATGATTATTTCAACTCTCATATTTAATGTTCTTTTGGTAATTTTTAATGTAAATTCAAGTCCAAAATGTAAAATATAATTTAAAATCCTGAAGGACTCTCAACAAAAAGGTAGGTCTTTGATGTATCTTAACAGGAGCTGGCTAAGAAGGCATTTAAGTCAAGATAGAATCCTGCCTGCCCCAGGAGAACAGTGGATCAGCTGCGTGCAGGGTAAGCCCGGTTCTGTCATGGGCTGGCCGAGAGATGTATGTATGGAGAGATGAATCACTTCCCAAAAAGACGTAAAGATCAAGAGAACGGGATAGAAAAGCCATAATAGCAAGATATTTACAATGTAATTTCATTTTTTTTTGATGTCCTCTAAATTTCCAGGAATCCAGATGCCCCCTTTCAGATAAAATAACCTAAAACCTTTGCAAAGCTAACTGGAATTAGTTCAAGGATTACAAAAAGCATGGTTCTTCTCTACTAGAACAAGTAATTTTGAGTTAAATTTACTTAATTATATTAGGAATGAGACAGTCTCCAAGCACGACCAGGAAGAGCGGTGCTTACCCTTGGCCTATCCGGAAGTAACCGGGCGGACAGCCACACAGGTAGCCACCCTCGGTATTGGAACAGCCGTAACTGCAGGGAGCCTGCGAAGAGCCACATTCGTTGATGTCTTGGCATCCTCCGCTGAACTGTTCGTACTGGAAACCGGCAGGACACATGCACTTGTAGCTCCCCAGGGTGTTGTGACAGGAGGCTCCTCCGCAAATGTGAGCACTGAGGCACTCGTTTTCATCTGCAGGGATAACAAGAAGACAACGCATCTGTGACGCCGGCCAGAGGCTGCTATCGAGGAGCATGCTTTAGGACACTTGCTAGGCTCTCAGGAAGGTAAGGCAAGCAGAGGTGGCTGGGGCGGGGAGAGGAACAACAGAGAAAGATGCAGAAACGGATGTGGCCTTTTGCCATGTCGTGACTACACGTGGCAGATGATCAAATGCACCAGGCGAAGAGCGTTAGAGGATGGCATTCTGAGGACCTGCAGACTCCAGTTTCATTGCAAGCTAACACCAGTATCCTCTGCTCCATGTGAACATCTGGTAAAGAACGCGGGGCAGGTCCATAGCTAGGAGTCAGGGTTCGGGGTGGGAAAGAAGGAATCATGCAGGTCTCCGCATCCTTGTTCCACAAGCGTCCAGCAGAAGGACACAGATCTCAAAAGCAGAGGCCAACCACTTTCCCAGAGGCTCTTTTCCCTGTCCTCCTTTTTCAGGACCTACAGCCCTGGCCAGGGCTCACATCCTGCGTGAAGTGTCTGCTCCACTTGGACTTCCTTTTCACACATGTGCAAAAGCCCCCAGGTAGTTGTTCTGGGGGATGAATAGTGCCCTCTGGTATGTCTGCTCCCATCTCAGAATGGGCCCCTCCCTATCCAAACCAGCCTCCTGCCCAGAGTGTCTGAGCCATGCCTAAAGCTCAGACACTTTGTGAGTGTGGCTGGAAGAGGTTCCGGGCAAACGTCACGAGCAACAATTGGGGAAAACCCACAAGAGAGACAGATGCTGCAGGGGTGGCTACCCACTACCCACAGGGACCTGCCAAGTCTGGTGGTAAGAAGCAGGAAAAAGAAATCTAACTTTAAAAAATCAACTTGAAGGGAGAAAACCAGGAGTTTCTCATTATTTTCAACTTAAAATTTCTGGAAATCTCCAATATATTTTTGTAGATCTGCCTTTGGAGGACAAGTTGGAAACTTGCTGGTAAGGCATTTCTTAATTGGTGCAGCCCATTTTCAGGCATATGTTCATGTGAATATAGATTGGCCTTCTCTTTACTTAGTGAATACCTACTTCCAATGGAAGAATAGAAGGGAAAGAAAATGAACATTTATTAGATGCCTAGTTACCGACTATGGCAGGGTATAGGTGTTTCACATTCATTTACTTAACCCTCCTAACAATCTTGAAATGGAGGTATTACATTCCCTGTTTTACAGATGAAGAAAGTGAGGCTCAAAGCTCTTCCAAGATTTCACGGCCAGCAGCAGCGGGGCAGAAATTCACAGCCAGGTCTGTCTCACTGCAAAAGCCATGTGCTTTCCTTTAGACCAAAATGTCTCTCCAGAGACTTTCCCACACTTAAACTGGTACTTCCTTTCTCCTATAATTAGTTTTACCTTCTTTGCTATGGTAGATTCATTTATAAAGAAAAAAAATTGATTCAAAAAAATTAGTTTATATTCTTTTTTTTTTTTTTAATTCAAAAACAGGTGGGTAAAAGTGGTGGGGGCAGGATGCCTGCTTGAAAATCCTCAGCACATACTCTCCATCCTTTCCTCCTTGCCTTCCTCTTCTCTCCTCTCCTTCCCTCCCTCCCTGCAGCTATAGGTCTGTGATGTCAACTTTCTCTGTTTGAAGATCCTTTATATCCAAAGACCCTCAAGTCCCCACCCAAGGTCACTTAGGCTCCGGGGTCACTGAAATAGCAATAACTAAATATGACACAGTCTGCATTCTTTTCTCCTTATTTTAAATTAGGGATGAGGCGTGCAACAGAGACCACGGCACCAAGCTCTACGGCAAACAAAGAACCAAGGGTGTTGACTTCCCCTGGGGCTAAGTGTCTTCTCCTTGCCCATGCATGTCCTCCCCGTACCCTCTCCACCTGCTCTCGACCCCATGGGGCCGGTCTGTGTGGAGCATCTGCAGGTTCTGCTCCCTTGTCATCTACTTTTGGCTGGGCTCAGTCATCTGTTTCCTGTTGGGACCCTAATAAAACTTGTAGGGCATGGGTATATGGGGTAGAAGACCTGCCAACACAGAGCTTAGAGTTATTATTTTTTTCCCAAAGAGCATAAATAGGACAAATGGTTAGAAGTTAGAGGGAGGAAAAGTTTGTTCTTTACAAAAAAGGCATTTCTAAGTATTACAGCTGACTATACATAGATCGCGCTATCTTGCGAGAAAGTGAATACCCTTCAAGGCGGTACTGAAGCCAAACTGGGATGAGCAGGGAGATTGGAGAGGGATTTATGTTTCAGGAAAGAGGTTAGATTAATTAACCTCTAAGGTTCTATTTAACCTTGAGCCATCTATCTGTTACTATAAATATCCATTACAGTCAGGAACTCTCCTCTTCCCCTTTCACACTCTTTTTTATTTTATTTTGCTGTTTTCCCCCTTGCTGAGAATTTAATAAAATCTAAATTAAACTTGCTTATCTTGGTGGAAGAGGTGGGATAGAGTTTAGCACAGGTTAAGAAACTGACAAATGGTCAGTGTTTAGAGTTTGAAAATAGTATGTTTGGGCACTCACCCTTTTTATCAATAAACAAACACCACAATTTGGTTAACATGTTTTCCACATTTCCTGATCTTTTTTATCCTGTGCACCCCCAAGCAAATGGCTCCACAAGGAATTTTTCTACACTCTAAAATATTTGTTTTATTCTTCTAGTTGGTACTTAAGTTGGTGAGGGCTTTGTTCTTTTTATTAAAAAAAGACAATTCTGATTTTATCAAAACAGCATTAAAGTCTAAAAACTACTTATTCAAAGCAGATTGAAACCTACCACTCTGTCCTCTAAACTCAAAGGTTCTAGCATCAGGCTTGCATTGTTTGTGATAGCTGTGGCACTAAGGGATTCTCGACAGGAACATTCCCAAATGCAGGATGGGCTTTCTTTTACTAACTTTCCCTGAGGCAAAAATGGTTGATTCCATCTGCAAGATGAAAGTTTGATACTTACTTTTAGAAAGCAATGAAATCAATGGCCCTTTACCCCAGACCCAGCCATCTTGGAAGAGTCCTTCTGGCCACGTAGGAGAGAGGATCCAGACAGAGCTAGATTAAGAGATCTGTTCTACTCCTCATGGACACAGGGGACCATTCTAGCACACAGCCGTGCTCATTCTGGGGTAACTCTAATTCTTGAGATTTATGAGGGAAATTTGGCATTTTGGGGCATTAGGAATATGAAAGGTGTTCCGACTTCTTAATCAATTTATTCTTCTAGAATGTCCAGACAGGAGATGATCTTCACAGTACCAAAGTAAAATCTCTAGGACATTAGGGCATTGTCTGGCCACCTCTAGTGTCCCCAAACTGAATGTTGGAAGAGGAGGACAAGGTGCAGGAGTGACATATCTCTCCTCTTATATTTTGTCTGATAGCTCCAATTTCATTGAAGTGACCTATATAATGAGAACAGACAGGCTCATATACTGGCTGTTAAATCACCAAAGCTCACTCTGGAAGTTCTAGGAACAATGTCAGAAACTGATGATTAAAATCAAAGATCTCCCTAAGCTGGTAATGAACAAAGACATTTTTATGAAAATCAGATAACTAGTCAGAGAGCTGTGCAGTCTAAAATCGTATAGCACTGTGATCTCTTTAGTCAACCCTATATACCTCTGCAAAACTGTGTCTTATACAGAACCAAACTAGATGAGAGAGACAATTTTGATAAGTGAAAACCACCAAAGGTGTCTTCATTTGTACTAAAGTGAAACATTTCAATGTGGAGCTTCCACCCAGGAAGCAGTAATTCTTTGAGTTTTTGCTAAGGAAGGCTCTGTACCCAAGAATGTGGCAAGTAATACAGGTCACCCAAGCACCAAACTTGCAGTGGTGCTCTGTAGACACCTGCTGAATGAGAGAGAAAATCCAGGTGTATGTGACAACAGAAAGGCAGCCTAAATCAGGAAGTTAAGGGTTCTAGTTCCAGGCATGTCACAAAAAAGCCAGGCGAGGACATATTACTTCCCTCCCTGGGCTTCTGATTCCTCATCAGTAAAACAAAGGGCTTGAGCTAAATGGCCTCTGGTGTCCCTCAAACTTGCAATGTTTTGATTCTCTGGTGTGCAGTAAGTGTTATTTTACCATGACACTGTGGAATAAAAGATGACATCATTTCCATTTAATGAGAGAATCTGTCGATCTCCCTTAATTACCAGAAGGATTTAGCAATCTGAAAAACTTGCTGTGTCTGCCGCTTGCACTCTGCCCCAAAGATGTGTAGAGATGAACAGAACCTACTTCTGCATCTTCAGGCCAAAAGAGCCTCTGGCTGGCTGATATTTTTCAGTCAGAAGTAGGATTTTGTTGACTCCTTATGCAAACAGAACACAAGCGTGGACTGGGCTGATGACTAGCCATGCTGCGGAAGGGCACGGGTATTGGGCGGCAAGGAATCCTGGGGGTGTTTCATTTCAGATGCCCTCAAAGCACCCCTTTTCATGACTTTCTTTCTTAGTTTCTATTTTGAAAATACTCATACTTCCATCTGGTTTCAACCAGGTTAGGGCAATTCTAAATGAGTATTTGTTGCTTCAATAACAAATTTAAGGTTTTTGGAAAGAAAGCAGCGCTTTGCCTCATAGGGGCTGAAAGCCACGCATCTCATGAGTGAGGGAGAGCTACTTGCCGACACACTGGTTCCACTGGTAGTGCTGCAGGTAGCCCTGGGGGCAGCTGCACCTGTAGCCCCCGATGATGTTCTGGCAGCCGTGCTGGCAGCGGTGGTTACCCTCACACTCGTCCACGTCTGAAAGAGGAGCAGAGTCGCCTTTAAGCCACCTGGCACCGAGGTGCTCTTTGAAGCCACATTTACCAGCATGCTTAGGTGAACACTGATTCTAATAAGAAATCTGGCCCCTAAAAAATTTTTCTACCACCAAAAACGTCAAGAATATCTATGGTGGAGCTGTTGCTAAGTCCAAGAAGAAAAACATCTGGAGATCCCTGATAAAGTCTACAATAAAAATGATAAGGAAATTAGTGCAAAGCACAAAGTACTCTAATGGGATAGCTCTGTAAATTATTTGTGTTTGTGTTTTTTTTTTGTGTGCCAGAATTAAAAGCCAAAATGTGTCAATGCCACAATAAAATCCTAAAAAATAATATTCAAATATTTAATCATATATTATCAGAAGAATTAATTCTCATAAGTTTAGTCCACAGTGGGGAAATCCCTCTGTGGCTCTGGACCCAATGACCAGAAAATTAACGCATCAAATTTAGGATTCTGGCTAGCTGTTTTTCTTGACTGAGTTATACCCTATTAGATTAAATTAATAATTGAGCCAAAAAAGCCTTGATATACTTAGGAAAGGCATGTGTTATAATATGAACATGAGATAAGAGATGCATCTCTAAGATAAGGGACTATCACAAACTATTTCAGTTGGGTGTTGCCCCTGAGCTCAGTTCTGGTATCTCATAGAGGATGATGATGAAGGTACCAATGGCCACATGAGTCACCTCCACAAGGATCCACCAGCGGGATCACAGCTAAGGTCTCTACCCACCTTCACAGCTGGCGCCGGTCTGATCCAGTGAGAACCCCCGCTGGCATTCACAGGTGAAGCTTCCAGGAGTGTTCTGGCAAATGCCCTTAGACCCGCACAGGTTGATGTCAGAGGTGCATTCGTTGTTATCTATGAGAAGCCGTGGAGGGAGGAGGAGTTAAAATGCCCCAAGCTCTCTTTGTATTGTGTAAAAGAAAGTGAGAAGGAAGACCCAGAAAAGGCCAAATAAGGCCAATAACTTTTCACTTGCATGTACGCATGTGTGCAAGCTCACACACATGCACTCACACATTTTTTGAACTTTTGTTTTCTTATCCCCAAAGCAGAGAAAATAGAAAATTAATCCCTTAAAGGAATAGCTATGCCCCGTATAGGGTTTTTCCTCTTCCACTTACCAATGCAGGCGGTATGGTGTTGGGTAAATCCAGGAGGACATTTACACGTGAAGCCACCAATGGTGTTAACACAGAGGAACTGGCAGTTGTGCTGTTTAGTTGCACACTCATCAAGATCTACAAGAAAATGCAAGATGGGCATTTGAGTTGTGCTCACAACATAGGTGCAAAGAAGCTGCTCGTAGGAAGAAGCTCTAAGTTTTGATTTCTAAGTTCGAATGACCCTGGCCGGAACAGAGCCACAGCAAATGGCTAGGGAGAACTCAGGGGATAAGGGTTTGAAAGATAAAACAAGGTCTCAATTTAGACAAAAATTGTATATATAGCTCTTTGGGGTATCCAAGGAAAACTCAATTCCCTTTAGTTAGGGAAATGCAGAAATTCCTCAACAAAGGAATTTCAAATAAATTATGAGATTTTTAACCAAATTATAAAATGAAGTAAAAGATTAGTGATTCTAAAAATTTTCCAGAGTATCAAAAACATCTATTTAAGTTGAAATATAACAAGAAATGTTGAGGCTGGAAATTAATTTGTTTGCTTAGTTCTTTTCTGTTTACTGTTTTTAGTCTGCTCAAATGAGGTAGTCAAAAAATATTCTGATTTTTTTAGTTAGGGATTCTCCTTTGGATAAAACAAAATTGAGCAATCAGGAAAAGAAAAAACTCATTCTGATAAGCTAAAGGCGCTTCAGTAACACTACCTACAGTATTTATCCAACATTATTTTCCTGTGTTTCAATAAAGTGCTCTGAGTTCACCATACCTCTTTCCTCACTGCCTCAACTTCTAGTTTCATTCTCAACTCCAGTGCTATTTAAGAAATATCAAGAGATACAAAATGTGTTCTAGCTTTTAGCTGACTTTTAATAATTTAAAAATCGCTGTGTATTCAGGAACCTTTCTCTTTTCATATAGCAGCCTTATTTTGTCACAAATTCAGCCACCAGGCACCCACCATATGCAGAACAGTGTTGGAGCTGCAGGTCACTTGCTGGCTTTGCTAGTGACCGCTACGGCTCCACACGGCCAGTTCCTTCCTAGGGGACCATCGGGAGTGGACCTAAACCCAGGGAAGCTCCCCACACTTGTGCCAGTGCTGACTTCTCTTAAAATGGAGTCCATCCTGTGCTCTTTCCACTGCCCCGGCGCGGACTGGACTGATACAAACTCTCTGTCCTGCTTTCTCAGAGCCCATAGATCAGTTTCCTGTCTATGGCCCGAGGTGCTTTGCTAGAGCATCACTGCATGTTTGCTGAAGCTCACCTGCAAACAGGTGAGGGAGATGACTCAGTGACTTTTTATAACACTATTTCATAAGTACAACACATTGAGAATAGTAACACTCTCTGTGCTCACTGCTGAGCATGCCTTTCCCTCCTCTTCTCCCCTCTAGTCTGCATCCCACCCATGTCTCACGGGGTACATGCTGGGCCCATGTTGCTGCCAGGGCCACCCTTCTAGATCTTTCTTCTCAGTTTCAGCAGTACACATATCTGCACCACTCATTTTGATATTTAGTTATGTATGCCAAGTAGGTGGAAGAATTTAAACCTTATGAGGGAAAAATAGGAGAAAGGCACTTAAGTTGTGAGTGTATGAATTATATAGTTGTTTTTTTGTATTCCTACAAGCATAAAGAGAACCTTATTGATACAATTAATTTCCATTTTTTTATCTTTTAGTTGCTAGAAACTTTTGAGCATTTTCCACCTCCATAGGTTGGAAAAATGCTGTGAATTTGCTTTGTTTGTTACAGATAATATACTCAGTGAGAGATATTTTCTCCTTGAATTTGGTTCTTCATTTATGTGAATAAACATAAGGCTTTGAGTTATAGCCTCACACTGCCTAGAACTTACTGTAATCCACGGATGTAGAATAAGTGCCATGTTTAAGAAGAAAGCTATGAGCAACTCTTCATTTAAGATGGTCAGAATTTGTGAGTAGGTTTCTCAGCTTCCTCTCCCCGAACTACAGGATCATGTAGGATTTGTGCAGCGCGGGACAGCCTCGGGCAGTTGCCCGTTGTGTCATCCTCTGGGACATGCCTCTTCACTCACCCCCTTTCCACAGACACAGGAAAGAGGTCGAGGTCCAACTTCTCACTGCTCTCTGCTTCCACTCCACCCCACTCTTTATCTTCCTTACTTTCTGTTTTCTCCCCCCAAATTTCACAGCAGGACACAGTTAACTCTTGTTCCAACATCTGGTCAACCTTTCCTTTTCCAAATCCTTCATTTTCCAAATTATCATAAATTATGATTCACTTCCACTATTTGCTCAATATGATGTTCCTACTGTAGAGAAAGATGTTTACAGGGGTAAATTTATACCAAAAGAATTTTGCAAAGGCTAACTTCTGGTTGAGAAGGGATTTCTACCTAAAGTTTTGCTTGTTTCTTAATTCTGTGTGACATTTATGTCTCAGGAAAACTCCTAGAGGGCAGGAATGGCCTTATTTTGTAGAACAAACATCTGACACAGTATTTAATTAGGCCCAATGTCCTCTGGGATCATGGCACTGAATATTCTGAGGCAAGACTTTGCTGGAAATCTGGACTACCTACTTGTTGAATAGATAGCATAAATTACAAAAAGAACAAGCAGAGAGGAGGTGACCAATTAAGAAACTGCCTCACAGGGGCCTAGGAGAGCTGGGCCTGCTATCCCTGAGACCCTCGTGGGTGGGTGCTGCAGACATCCATGGGGCATGTAGTGTAGACGGCTGCTACCACTGGTCCTCTATGATCTTCCTGTCTTAGCCTCCCTCCCTCCAGCAGAGGCGGTGAGTCCCTTGGAGGCACCAGCCCCAGAGAAGCACCTCTGGCAGGTCTTTCAGCTTGCTGTGGATTCCTCACAGGCACAGGAATGCAGCCACGTGTCAGGTGCCAGGGGAGTGGGCAAGAGCAAATTCTGCATTACCTTTGCAGCTCCTGCCATCCTCTTGCAGAATGTAGCCTTTCGGGCACGAGCACTGGTAACTCCCTTCTGTGTTTTTGCAGATAAAATTGCAGGGTTTGGGAGCCTGGTTGCACTCGTTCAGATCTACAATCAAAAAAATACAGTATGACTGCCCATCTAAAAAAAGTTATCTATATGCTAAATAGCCACAGGATCTAATGGAGAATTTTAGTTTTGAGGAAGGCAAAAGGAAACCCTGTGTAGTCTTTGATCATTGTCCTATATTTTCCCATGAAATTATAAAGGCTTTTTAGATTTTTAGCTTGGGGATTTTATTTTTTTTTTTTTGCCATCATCTAAAATTTCCACTTGGGAATAAACCACCAGAAATAGAACACTTACCTACACAGGAAGTCCCAGTTATATCTGGAGTGTAGCCAGTTTTACAAATGCAATGGTACGATCCTCTGTCATTGACACATTCCCCATTTCGGCAAACGTCATGAATAACCTTGCATTCATCAATATCTGTAATTTAATAACCATAAATTAAAATAAGAAAGATACTATAAAATGGACAACATTAACATGTAGGGGTCACTTCTGTGTAAATACTAATAAATTGAGCTATTATATTATGGACCTAAGAAATTAAACCAATGGCATGACAGCATAGATTTCGTACGTAATGGTAGCTACACTTAAAGGCAAACCAAGTATCAGGCTAGAGGAAAACGTTTAAAAAATTGATCCTTTAAATTTATATTGTTTTTCTCTTTTGGGTCCCTAGAACCACTACCTCATCTAGACATGTTTGGCTTCTTGCTCCATCTCATGCCATCAAGCTTGCCTCCTCCTGACATCCCATAAATGAGTCACAGCAGTGGATCCTTTGACAAGGAAACCCCATTTATCCCCTAATATTGCATGTTCAAAATAAGAAGGGAAGATTTTTTTTTTTACATTCTTTGTGTTGTGTTTGAAGTTACTCCTGAAAAATATCAAATTACATAATATTGGGAAATGGGATCAACTTTCCTCCTCTAGCGAGGAGGGAAACAAACCAGGGCTCTGGGGTGGATGACAGGGCTGGGTTTTTGCAGCCTGCGAAGGAAGAGAGACGCTCACCCATGGCTCCGCCACTGGGAGAAAGACTTGGTCAGTACGCATCGCTGAGCATTAAAGCCACCTGACCCACCTATCTCCTTGCTGCTTGGTGAGATGCCAATGCAAGTACTTTCCGCACAGGTTATTAGCCCTTTTTTTGCCAAATAACCATTTTATACCAACAGCTGGCGGGGTGCCTGACTTTTACAAATTTCCTCTGAAGTGCAATTTAGCACACCCTCTTTGGTCTCAAGAAATGAGTCTTTTCCACCATCTTATTTTTACATGCTCCAAAGAATCATAAATTGCTTTTGGTCACTCTATGTTTTCTGTCCAGTTCTGTCTTTTATCACACTCAGTGCCATCATGCTACCTTCAGCTACATCTTTCTAATATGAACCAAGTCCTTTCTAACCTCCTTCTTCCCTCTCACTTTCAATGGAGCTCAAAAACAAACAAACACCCCCAAATCCCCTCTCTTTTTCTTAGTCCTTTTATGAACTAAAAACCAATTGTAGTTACAGTTGGTAAACACACGGCAGTGACAGGCCTAGAAGTCTTCAGAGTTGCTCCAGGCACCCTGACAGCCTCCTCATCCTTCTCTAGTTCAAGCAGCTTGTGTTCTTTTCGATGCAATTGTGTTTAACTGCCAGGATATCAGGATTATTCATACTTCTTTTACGTAATCAATTTTAGCCAATTTTATGAGTCAAAATACATCTTAGTGGACTGATCTGGGAATTTAATGATCATTTATTTCAAGGTCGATCTAAAAAAATTATATTCTGAGTAGCCAACAACTGGTTTACAGCAAACTTCGGTTTGAAAACTTTAGGACTCCCTGTCATGCAGAGGCAGGGACCCAAGCACACACAACTTAGTCAAATGGACCAAGGACACTCTGGCCACATGGCCTTGAATAGCTAAAACACCATAGGAAGAATTTTTGTTGACCTCACCTGTGCAACTCAACCTAGGAACATACTGTGGATTCCATATGCTCATCCGTTTTTCATAGAGAAACAAACCAACAGACTCCCTGCAAGTATGTTTGGACCGTAAATGAAGTACCTGCTCCATTGGTCATGAATCCTCGGCCGTGGGGGCAGAGTTTTTTGAAAGCCACGGTGCCCTGGAAGGGGCAGATCTCACAGTGGGGCCCCCAGCCTCTCCCTCCGTCACAGCAGCATTCAGACTTGGTGACAGGGTTCCTGTTGCTTGAGCCGATCTGGCACATGTTTTGCAGCACCTCCGTGAAACAGTACCCTTCCCGGTTGTCTGTAAGGGACACGGTATTGCAAAAGAAGATTTTAGGAAATGTTGTGAGCGTAATAGGGCATCAAGAATTTGGTCAGATATAAAAACCAAAAAGGACGTAACACTTTACCCCGGCTGAGAAGGAGCGAGAAGGGAAAGCTGGAGACAGCAGTGAAAGGGAAAGGATGACGTCTGAGGGAAACAAATAAGAAACTCAGTAAGTAGGCAGGAAGGCACTGGCCTAGACAAGCTCACACTCTATGTGCTCCCAGGAATCCGCGGCAATTGTCATGCTATAGAGACAGAGGGGCACAGAAACATATGGAAATGGATCCTGATCACAAAGGGCTTCAAAGGGCAGCCAAGAAAGAAATTCCACACAAGTGATTCAGTGATACAATTAGCAAAGGAAGAATTTAGCTGCAGGGTGGTGCTAAGCCCAGCGGACGATCACGGTCACTAAGTCATCTCCCAAATATGAACATTTTTCATCCTCCCTCAAATTGTGACATTTTCTTTTATTTCGAATAAGAGACGTGGGTTTCAGATGTCCCAGTGTGGAGGCTGAGGTCGCACACACGGGCTGCCGACCGCACTCACCGAGGCACTCGTCCTGGGCGGGGCTGGCCGTGAACCCGTCGTTGCACTCGCAGGTGTAGCTCCCTCGGGTGTTCAGGCAGCGTCCGTTCTCGCAGATCCCTGGCTTGGTCTGGCATTCATTCTCGTCTGTTCGGTGTCATCGAAGGACCGGAAACAAAAAGAGTCATCTGACTGTTAGAGAAGGAAGGGTTCCCTGCCTCCCTCCCTCCCTTCCTTTCTAATTCAGTTTGAGAATAGTTAATTTCTTCCTATGGTTCAGCAAAAATCCCCTTTCCTTCCCTATTTCCCAGCGACCAAACTCCCTTCCTGGGAGGCAACCGACGCTGCTGCTAATGTCTAATGTCCCCTTTCAGAGATGGATCATGCATATGAAAGCAAATACATACACACACGTACTTTGCTCTCTTAAAAACTTCACTGATAGCATTTTATATGTTTAAGCATAGATGGTAGCATTTTATGTACACTTACATTTTCACTTAATGAAATTTAAATCTTTCTATATTAGTACAGAAAGAGGACTCCCAAAAGATTATTTCAAGTGAAGGAAGAAAAATTTGAAGACCAACATGTTAAAGAAATGCTATAATATCTCATCAGAATAATGTCTTTCATGGTCAGTGTTGACCTGGGGGAGTCTGTCTAAACTAATCTTCAGATTCAAATAGATTACATTTATTGTAATATTTCAATAATATTATCAAGAAATAACAAACCATAATTCAGTCTCCCAGGTTTTAAAAACGCTAAGATATCTGAAGATTCTTAGAACTGGCTGGTGATTATTTAGAAAGATCATAAATAATTTGCTGGTGCGCTTCCCATCGTTTGAGAAGAGTTCAGAGTCCCTGATTTGGAGATCTTACTAGGAGAGGCAGAAAGAGGGAAGGTGACATCCAGAGCACTGTTAAAGCAGGTGGTTAAAAATCCCAATACCCCAGCCACTCCTAGCCCATTTTAAACCCCAATATGTGAGGTTGTACCCAAGCTCCCCAAGGGATCCCGATGTGCAGGTGGGGTTGAGAATCCCTGACCCAGGAGGATCCAGTGTGTGGTCACGCATCCACACACTTCCTTTCTCTGTGTGTTTCAATTGCTATGAAATACTGTTTCAATCTGCATCTTACAGAGCAAAGAGGCAATGGGATTTTTAATCTTCTTGGCTGATAACATAAAATATACCCTTCTGATGTCATTTATATTTTAAAAAGGAAGAGGATGCACGCGGGAATTTTTCAGTAATTTTCTCTGGCAATTATTATCTAAGCAGAGGTCAGAAAACTTTTTCCGTAAGGGTCAGTTACATAATAAATGTTTTAGGCTTTGGGGGCCATATGCTGTCTGTTGCAACTACTTGGCTCTGCCATTGTGGCGCGAAATCAGCCATGGGCAATAGGTAAATGAATAGTTAAACTTATATACTCGTATTCCAGTAAAACTTTATTTATAAAAACAGGTGATGGGCTGGCAGGCTGGAATTGGCCTGTGGGCTAGAGTAGTTTGCCAATCTCTGGTCTAAAGCTGTGGTTCTCAATGCTGGATCCAGATTAGAGTCGGTTGAGAAGTTTTAAAAATTACCAGTGCCTGGACCCCACTCTAGACAAGATGAGATTTTTCTGAAGGTAGATCCCACTGGTTTAGAGGTACTCCCGGTTCAGAGGGACCTGGCATTTGTACTCGATGTTAGGGCACTAGTAGCAAAGTTGAGTCAACAGGGAGACATTCCAGTGTGTTGGAGAGAACTGACCCCCAAATCGACAACGGAGTATAAAAAGTAAAGGAAGGGAATACATTGCTGTTCCAATCGTGGCAGCAAATTGATCAAGAAAATAGGGAAAGGCCAGCTCAGAGGAAGGGAATGACAGTGCTCTTGGAATTCATAAATGATCAAGCGGCAAGGAGACCGCCACGGAAAGTCAAGACATGAGGTAAGAGGCAAAACGGCTCTGGCCAAGAACACACTGCCACAGGGACTCAGAGCCCAGGTTCCTTCCGTCTGCTGTCACTTTGAACTCACTCAAGGCTCCTTCCAAGGGATCCTCTTACCTACGCAGCCCTCTCCATCAGGTCTCCTCTGATACCCGGGTCCACAGATGCACATGTAGGTGCCGATGAGGTTCTTGCATTCCATTTGCTTCTCAGCACAGTCATGCTTTCCCTCTTCACACTCATCCTCGTCTGTGAAAGATGTTCAATCACAAATTTGTAACAGAAGCTGCATTCGTTACTTGCCTCTTAAATATAAAATGGCAGTAAGTAACCAATTTTCATCTGTGCTATTTCAGGGTTGGTCTTATTTCCTTTTGCTGTGTCGGGTGTTGACGCCTTAAGAATGGAAAAGAATCTCCCAATCACCTTTGAACTTGAAGAAATTGCTCTCTTACAACTCATAACGTCTTCAAGATGCACGGTTCTCATCACAACTTTCCCTCCACTCCCTTTTTATACTCCTTTGCTGAGGCATGATTTTATAATTCTTTTTGACCAACTGAACTAAAAAGGCCTTATATAATTATAATATGATGATATATCATAGTATAACAGTAATTATAACAGCATTATAATCATAATATGTAACATAATACTTAGAATTACATTCATGATGGATTAGAATAATGAGACAAAGCTTCCATTGTAGAATAGCTATAACAATATATCATATTATTTTAATATGATAATGTTAACAAATATGTCATAATATTAGAATAATCATTATATAACAAGAGCTTTGGTTTCTATACTGTAATAAAAACCGAGCATCTACAAGTATCTTACTCTCTACTGGTTCTTCCCCTCTTCGCTTCCTTTTTTTGGGAATTGCTTGGGCCTTCCTCAGTGTTTACTTTCTGTCCTAGTGCATTTCCTTCTTCTTTTATCTTTCCCTTTACATGCTCTGAGCTGAGAAATTTGGAATTTATCGGGCGTGTGATGAGGACCTCTCACTTAGGAAATTCCCTACCCTCAAGCAAAACGGTTGTCAAGCCATCTTGAGAAAACAAGTGTCTACTCATTCAAAATCCTGGGAGGAGCACATCCACGCTCTTCAAGGGCAAACTCCATGATTACCCAACTTTGTATAACAGAACCTAATGCAGGGCTTTGGAAATTACACGTGTTCAGTAGGCATTTTTAATGGAAATGGTTCAACTAAAATAAAGTAGATTCCGTGTGTTACCCCATTCTTGAAATAGAATATTGTTTAGCAAAGGGCATTTTCTCTGTTTGCGTTCTCAGAGCATTTTGTATATACAGCCACCATAGCATTTATCTTACTGTATTAAGATAATTAATTTATATCTGTCTCAACTGGATGTGAGGCAATGTCTTTCGTTCTTTATATCTTCAATTTCCCAGAATGACTGTTACGTTGTGGGCATGCAATGCACAGTTAAAACTAACACGGAGGATCTGCAGTGCAGCTGCCAACTCAGTGTGGTGATGCTTCAAGCTACAATTTAGGGGAAAATGTGGCAGTGACAATCCCCATATTGTCCATGAACGATAGATGTTCCTCAATTCTCAGCTCCCCTTACTAATGGAGGCTTTGGAAGGACATCTTCTCCCATCACAGATAGAGAGCTTCCTGGCTTAGATAACCTTGAACATGATGTCTCACCTTTGCACATCCTCCTGTCTTCTCTCAGAACATACCCAGCGGGACATTTGCATTCGTATGACCCATAAGTGTTCACACATCGGAAGGCACAGAGCAGAGGATTCTGGGCACATTCGTTTATATCTGCAGCAAAAGGTAGTAAGAAAGAAATGGATCATGGACATCAACAACCAAAAAGGAACCTACTTTTACCAAAAGTTGAAATGCTTCATTGTCACGACCATGGATGGACCAAGCAGTTTCTGATTTCTAGGGAATTATAAAATGGGTTGGTTATTTTATACTTGGTATAAATAGGGTGACCATACATTCTGGCTCTCCCAGCACAGTCCTGGTTTATGCTGGTTGTCCTGGTATAATGATTAATGGTTATTTAAGTGGACAAGAAATTATAGGTCACCCTACGTATAGGGGAGTTTTCTGAAATTCTGGCTTTGAAGGCTCAGGTCAACCACTTGCCATTCCCTACAGTTACACGGAGTGGGAATCAGTTTTACTTCATTCAGCCCAAACAACTGTGGTCAGAACAGAAGCTGACCCCTCCAATATCATTAATAACCTCCCCTTCCCCCTACAAAGAGGCTCCCGTGAACTAGCACTGATTCTTCTGCCCAAGAAAATTGTGTTCTGACCATTTTACTATTAAATACTTAGTTTACACAGATGCCCAAGTTCAAACTTTAAATAGATGGGAATGACTTTACACATCAATGGACAAAAGTGATTTCTATGGATTGCAGAGTTTGGCACCATCAGAATGTGTTTTGGAAAAGGAGGGCTAAAACAGGCCATCTCAAGTGTCATGCTGCTTCCATGGCTAATAGTGCTGACTGAGAGCACGAGGGAGAACCCAGATCCTGACTTAGTCACCACCTTTAAAGATTCACCAACAACTCTGACAGTGGATATTGATGGATCACATCTCCGAAGAAGAGCTCACTTCAATACCAGCTCTAGCCTCTGCCTTCGCTTCCCCTTCATTCTTTTCTTAGGCCAGTGAGTATTAACTTGAGAATGTATCAGATCACCTGGGTTGCTGCTGGGCTCACTCTTACAGAGAGTTTGCTTTCGGAGGTCTGGGATGAGGCCTGAAAATTCACATCTGTAACAAGTTCCCAGGTGATGCTGATGCAGCTTGTTCAGAGACCACCTTTAAGAGCCACTGTTCTAGACACTCCCTCCCCTTTCCTTCTTTCCATACATCCTACCAGGCTTACAGATGGATAGTTTTCAGATGCTTCTACAGCATAGGTAACATTTTTTGTTGTGCTTGCACCCAGATGTCTACAGGATGTTGGTTGGCGGTTATCTCAATGTGTGGATGTTTCTATGAATAGAAAAGAGGAGAAAAACAGAAAAGAGAAAGGAAGGGAGCTTAGAAGACAAAGGAAAAAAAAGGGGGGGGAAATAAAGAATAAGAAAGACAGTATTAAACAAGACAGGAGTTGTACCCAAGTCTAAATAGTAGGCAGGCACTAGCAAGAACTCTGTGTGACATACAGTGTAACCGGTGCCATGAGCCTCCCTGCAAAGAGACCACACAGGGAAGAAATGATAGAACGGCCCATCAGACACAGCTGTTCTTTATTCTCTACACCCTTAGGGGCATTTAGTGTTAAGACTTGTAATCAACCGACTGTTCCCGTGATGGGTACATGGAACCAACTACTCTGTGTTTACGAGGCTTACCTTCACACGTCATCATCGGACCAGGCTCAAATCCCTCCTCACAGGTGCATTCAAAACCTCCAATCACATTCTTGCAGGTTCCATTTCCACAAGGATTGCCCACAGAACATTCGTCAGTATCTGCAAGCAACCATGAGGGGATCCAAAACATGATGAATTGATATAAAATGGGCTTGGACTCAGATAATATCTTTCATCCTATCAGAATACTTTGATCTGTAATGACTTGTTTAATTCTCATTCTGTTCTTGCAAGAAAGAAGTGTGCATGTCTTACTGCCACAGGTTGATGGCTATGAAATTTGACTAGCTCAGTGGCAGTGACAGTACCTGGATATCTAGCCCCTACTGTGCCCTTCTCCGGGAGTTTCTCCAGCCTCCCACATTATGAAGAAAATCTGCTACTGAGACTAGATGCTCTAAGGGTTAAAACCAGGCTCCTATCACCAGTCCAAAGTTTCTGCTTGTTTAAAGTTAGAAATACATCTCCAGTCTGGCCTTACATTACATCACTCTCCAAGAAGCCTTAAACATGATGGATTTTTGCCAGATACAAAATAGAAGACTAAACTTACACAAAATAAAAGATCATAGGTTAAGCAAAATTAATATACTAAATAAAATCAAGATTCAAGTAGATTTTGTTGATTCTGTTGAAACCAGATGGTTTACATTAGTCAGAGAAAAGGCTAGAAAAAAATATGTTTAGGGCATAATTTCTCTAAACAACCATAGAGAGAGAATAATTCTTCTCAAGGAGACCTAAAAAAGTATACATGCTTCTGTCAGTGTAGGTGGATGGTCTAATCCATCCACCTAGAATATTCACTGCTCTTAACTCTAACATATCCCTTGGGGAGAGTGTCTTCCCTTGGAAAAGAAACAATTTTGAGAAATGCATTGTTATTTCAGCCCTCTAAGGGACAGGAGAGTAAGGACTCAAGGGTTACATCTCATGTGGAGGTTCTGACATCAGAAGGTGAAGACAAGAGGGCATGGTAGGGAGATCCTGGGGGAGGAAGTTCATGCCGTGTGTATGCAGGAGCATTAACAAAGATTCCAACAAGAAAACACTGACAAATTTGCTTTTGTGCTACTATTAAATCACATTCAACTGTCAAGAATATTATTTCTCCTTCATATTAATAAAAATCAAAATATCACTGATTTGTTTAGAGCTGCAAGGGTAGTAAGAAATAAGTTAGTTTACCTGAATAATACTATATCCTATGGCCTAGAAAGGCTAAGGAACTTGCTTAAACTCCCAGAGCCATAGCTGGGGATAAAATCCTCATACCCTGATTTCTTGTACAGAAAGAGTATTTTCTAATCGACACAAACCCTCAGCATTTACGCCATTATTAATTAAGTTTCACCGAATTGCTTTGGAATTGTTAGATAACTAAATGTAATACTTGGAGTTAGTGTGGATTAAGGGTCAAAGGTTAGCCATAGGAGCCACTCTTTGAAATTTTAATAAGAGGGCTAAAACAGGAGGAATTTACACTGGGTATGCAGCCGTTCATGTTACTAAATATAGCAAAATCCAGATAAATTTTGTACTTTAAATACTAATAGAATAAGATTATGACCATTAATTTTTTAAAAAATTTCACAAAGACTTCCATTATGATGTTGTCCTTTCTAAATATCTCTTCTAACGTGTTCAGTGTCTGCTGTCACCATTAGACTGTAAAGTCCACGCGAGGAAGGACCTTGGTTCACTGCTGTACTCCAGAGCCCAGCACAGCGCCTGGCACTTGGCGGTAACCCAGCTCTATTCTAAATGAATGATACACATGCATGGACGGACAAAACTGATTTAAGTCCCCTCTTGGTACTTAAACTTCCTAATATGAATGCCATTTGGCTTAATTTCTAATCTGTACAATTCCAATGGAAGAAACTGGCTTACTACTCACCCACACATTCATTTCCTTCTAGAATATACCCAAACGGACACTCGCAGCGATAGGAGCCATCTGTATTGATGCACTGTCCGTGTTTACAGACATCAGGTTCTTTGCATTCATCCATATCTTAAGCAAAGGAGGAAGAAAATAGTGAATACCAAGGTACATTTTTTAAAACATGAAGGTACATTATGATCATTTCAGTGTTTAATCAATGGACTATCCAATACGACAATACAATAATACAACTGGTATCTAAATGGAATGACAAAGAAAGTAGAGCTAAATTTTTCAAGACAGATGGAGAGAAATAAGAACAATCAGAGAAAGGGTAAAGAAAAGACTGGTTGAGAAAAATAGAGAAATGATAAGAATCCAGCACAAGCCACTGACCCACTGCTGAGTCATCGGGTCCCACGATGATCCCGCTTCCGTAGGGACAGATCTGGCGGAAGGCCTCTGCAGCAGAGACACACACTCGTTAACAGACAAGACCAGTGGCCATTAGTCACAGGCTTCACCCCAAGCATTTTGTGGCGGCCAAATTGCCGCATGCTGCATATATTGATAAAGGATGAATAAAACCAGCCCAGGAACCAGAGAAAGTTAACAAGACCCCCAGAGGGGGTTGTGCCCACTCCTTGGGTGTCTCTGATCTGTACCATAATTAAAAAAGAAAATAACTACCTAGAACCTGAGATAAAATAATTTTTAACGAACATTCTAACTAGACTTGCAATTAAATTAAATTGTCCTATTGTCTTTAAGGCCTACAATCTTATTTTCACAGTCAGTCTGTACCTTGAACGGCCCAAAGAGAAATGCAGATGACGGACATACCATCGGGTTCAGTGGGGCACAGCTCACAGGGGTCTCCCCAGCCTTCTCCCTTCAGGGCGCAGCAGCATTCCTGTTTGGAGTGATTTCTGGATTTGGGTGACGAACATTTTCCTCCTTCAAACTTCGCATAGCAGTAGCTCATTCGCAAATCTGCAGCACAAATTCACGATACCCTTCAGTTGCTTTCCTACCAACTCTTTTTTTGTACGGTAGTGAATAAAAAACAATCCCTCATGTTAAATGTGGTCTCCTCTCATTGCCACCGCAATATTCCTTAAATGATTATAATAGCAACTAAGCTGAGGCTGTTAAGGTCATGGGTAACTTTCATAGTGAGATCTGATGAACAAATCTATGTGGTCTTCTTACATTTATTGTTTCTCATTTTAGCCACTACTTCAAAATAACCTGATGTGAATAATAAAATCCAGGACCATCAGTTTTGAAAACTGACATCCATCCCTGACCTCAGGATTAGAACATTCACAGATGGAACCGTTCACAAGCAGCTCCCTTCATTGACAGCTCTGTGTGCATGTGTGCTGAGTAAGGGAGCCCTCCTAGAGTAAGGGAGCCCTCCTAGCTCTAATATTAGAGTAAGAGTAAGGGAGCCCTCCTAGCCTCTAGAGTAAGGGAGCCCTCCTAGCTCTAATATTTACTGTGGTACCATACTTTGTTATTTATTCTGGACCCCCAAGCCCTAGAACCAAAATAAAACCCCAGATCTCAAGCATAGTACAAATAAAGAAGAAGCAATTTTGTAGACTGGCATGAATACAACACCAGGGTCAGTCATGGAAGCAGCTATTCTTGGAGGAGCTGGGTGCAAAATGCAAGTGGGGCTTTTTGAAGATTTTACACACACACACCCAGACACACACACACACACAAACATACACAAACAGAGAGCCACGTCGATGTTAAACTTTCAACTTGTTTAGCTCAACAGAGAGACGGAAGGGAAGAAGGGGGCAAAGCTTTGGGTAGGTGGGAGTACAACAGTCTTTCTCCCAAAGACTCTATTTCTTTAATATCAATCATTTCTCGGTGACTATAACAAGGAAGATGGGATTCATTTCCTACAAAATTCTCCAACATTGCTTGACATCATTTTGGAAACTGACTTTTCCATTTCTTATAGAACAAATTGGGTGACTCTAAAGAGTGAGCTCATCCAGGGCCCTGGAGTGTGTTTTCTCTCAAACTTGACTCCTGAAACCTTGCAAAACTCCTCAGTCATTACACAGAGGCTAAAATCCATAAGAGTTTAAGAAACGCTTTCATATCCATTTTGTATAATTCCTCTTTCTCGCTGTCTGACCACCTCTGCCTTCTGCATTCTCTCCTCTCTCAGTGTTTCAGTCCCAGGAAGCACACTATCATCATCACCTAAGCATTTCTGTTAAAACGATTGCACCAGCTTTTACTGCATGACAGAGGAGACATTGTAAGTATAACAGAGTTGCCAAAGATAACTGAGGAAAAGTTTTCATGAATTAAAGTTTTAAAATATCTATTTACCAAGTTCTGTAAGTCACATTCGGTGAACCTTCCCAGTGGTCTTGCTCAACTCTTCATGGCTACCAACTCTTCCAGATAAATTACCTCTCTGGTTTCTAGTCCACTGTCACATCTGCTGTGGCTAGGACCTAGCAAGCACCTCTCAATGAACTACGCTTTTGAAGGTCAAGAGTAATAAAGGTTAGTCTTTGTCCTGCAGCATATCCGCCACCCAAGTGTTTGCTTTGCTGAGAAACTTCCAAGATTTAGCAAATTATCATTTCTTGGAGGACACCTTTTAATTTCCTTTATTCAAGTTCTTTGTCACATACAATAGTTTATATTTACCAGTCTTGTTTTTATTATTTATGCTCATAACTGTCTTAAGGTATAATTCAGTGACTACTCACAAAAATGCCTCAACAAATATATTAAAACTTACCTCTCTCCTTTGTCTTCTAGTTTGTAGTGTTTTTTTAAACCTAGATAGATGCATGTCCTAAATTTGTGTTAAAAATTTTTATTCTTCTTTCCTTTAATCACTGGCCTTGTTCCAGACCCCAATCCTCTCTCTCCCACACAACTCCACCCCACCCCTCAAAAAATCTTGGCATTAGAGATTCAAATGCATGAAGTTTTGAGTCAGCCTACGTGACAAATGCCCTTCACTGAACTTTGCAAGTGGGAATGGCTCATCTACAGCCGTGGTCTGCAGGGCCAGGATCTGTTCACCTGAGTCCCATGGCATTTGTTCCTTTAAAAACATAACCCCTGGTTCTGTGGAATTTTCTCATTTCATGAGCAACAGAAGTCTGACTCCTAATTTGTCATCTTACAAGAAAAACCCAGCTCTCAGTTTCCTGGCTCCAGCAAAATCCACGCTCTGTGGGAGATTCGCTTTTGCTTGTGGTGATTCTCCAGGATTGGTTTATTAACCGAGGGTGCCTTGCATTGGGAAAGAGAGCTGTGCTCGCCCACATGCTTTAACTAGGACTCACTAGGATGCCTGTTTACCAGTCCATCTGCAAAGAGCCCTTAATGACCTCTGAAATTTCATCAGAACTACAAAAGTCACTTTCCCTGCTGCATTCCTCCGTTCTGGCTCTGCCTCCTGGAGCTGAGCATGTGGCTGGGCTGCTCACAGCTGGGCTGATTCTTCCTGCAGTGCTAGCTTGCTCTGTGACAGGCCAGTGCAAATTGAATTAATAGCCTAGGAGTTTCCTCTGGCCTGCCACATCGGCAGATTCACACCTGGTTTCTCACTGCTTTCTTTCCAAACTCTGGCCAAGCCAAAGGCACACAAAAACAAGGAAGTAGGAGTTAGAATTTATCTTGCTGGTCTGTACCATACAGAGTATCTGTTTGAATCCCAAGCACCACCCTGAAATCCACACAGACCTCTGAGAGCTACCTATAAGTTGAAGCCCATCAGAAAATTCTCAGCCCTCTCCTTTATACTTCCAGAATAACCAGTTGAAAAGTAAAAAATGAATCAGAAAATTAGAAACAATAACAAGAGTCTACAAAGGACTCAGAGACTGACAAAGTTTTATCATATATTCAATAAGATTGATTGGGCAGGTGTTACTGTTTTTTAAAATAAGGAAACGGAGCTTCCAAAAGATTACATGACTTGCCCTAGGGCTGGGACTCCAAGTCTAATTTCTAGACTCTTAAATGATATCCAGAGCCTCTTATTTGGTAACATAGAAGCAAAAACAAAAGCACACATGTACACAAAACCCAACAACCAAGAAAAACCCAACCCAACACCAAAATAACAACCACCACCACCAAACAACAAAAAACACTGGTGGAAAAAAAAGAAATATATGTGTTTGTGCTCCCTCCATCCCCCACAGGAATTCATTAAACTATTTTGTGTAAGTAGATAGCCATATGCAATTGTATTGTTTGGAAAAGCCTATAGACAATTTTCTGGGACTTAGGCATTCACTGTGTTATGCTGAAGTTTAGGCTCCTTTGCTTTTTTTTTTTCTTTAATTTGAAAGTCACCCTGGAAAACCCTTGAAAATCTTTACTGAAACACTTGACAAGTATTATTTCTGAAAATGGACTATAGCCAGCAAGAATCATGGTCAGTTTAAATACATTTTTGTTTTCTCAGAGAATCTGTGATGTAAGGGAGGGATGGCTACCCTATCCTCAGGGCATATGGGCTAATCTGCATGTTTTCTGTCTGCAAGCCTATATTTTGCAGGTGACCTCTTAAGAGGCAGGGAATATGTAGCTGAACTTCGCCAGGCCTTGCTGTTTCCGTGGCTCACAGCGCTTCTCCACTGATAGGCCTATCATCATTTGTGTTCATAGGAGGAGGGAGAGAGAGTTTTAAGTGCCAGGACAGTCGTATAAGCAACTATAACTTGATGGATGAGTTTTAACCTTCAAAGTAAAAATGGACCTTCTGACACATGGTAATCATTAGACCTCTGGGTGAATGAAAACTCTCCACCTTCCCGTTTACAAAGAATCAGAGCTTTGCCACGTTTAAAAAATAAGACCACGACCCATAAACACAGTTCAAATAACAAAATAATAACAGAAGTCCAAAGCTTTCAGAGGCACTTACCTTGGCACCGCCTTCCGGTGGAGGACAGGGAGAAACCTTCTGGACACAGGCATTTGAAGCTGCCTTCAGTGTTGCTGCATGTGCCCAGTGCACAGATTTCTGGCTCTTCAACACACTCATCAATATCTAAAAGAATTACGTATGTCAAACAAAGTCAAAACACAATGGAGACACCATCAGGTACCAAATGCAAAATGTGGAAGTACAAAGTGCAATAGACTTCCTTAACTCTTAGAATCATGAAGATATTTTCCTGTATCAAAATGCTGTAAGCTGGACTTCTAGGCTGTGATGACTTTTAAAAAATTAGTCTTGACAGTTCGTGAGGTACAGATGGAATCTGCAAGTGCCTGCTAAGGGGTGCAATGATAAACCTCTCTTACCTAGACAAAGTTGCTTGGCTTATTAGAAAAGTCAGATATCACACCACCCTTGCTTTCTAAGAAAGAAAGCAAGAAACTCCAGAGTCTCACGTCACTGTTGTACAGTAAGCAGAAAGAAACTCTGAGATTTTAAGCATGTTGACAGTGAGTCACTCAGTGTATGATCTAGGCCTTTGAACCAAATGGATTCTCCTCTATCCATCCACAGAGCTTTCCCCAAAACTTTATGCTATAGCCCTAAAACTGTGAATTTTACAAAGATACTAATACTCATGGAAAATAAATGTCATCGTATGGAGTACAAATTAATCACAGAAGATGAGGCTTCTAACTCTGATTTGTGGGTTAATCATTCTAAAGACACAAAAATGCCTTTCTCATATAGGCTTTTTCTTTATCATACAGAAAATAGGAAGCTGATACACTTAGAATTGTGGCATGTTTTCTTCAGTATATTAATATATCTTAGCTCTTGTAAGGGGGTGGTTAAGGGTGGTCTGTGATGAAGTTTGAATGGCTTCAGTAACCGTATGCCTTAGTTTGCCTGGGAGAGTCCCAGCTTATGCCAGTTGGCCTGACTTCATTATTAATAGTGCCCTTTTTCACTTTCAAAATTGCCTTGGCTTGCTCAATAAGTTGCATTACCACCCCTTATGGAAAAAGTATGGCCACTCCAGTGCAACAAACGCACCCATCTTTTCCCCTGACTTTCAGCATGAATTTGTAGTGAAGGAAGTGATCTTAATTCTGAGCCATGCTATTTTTATGGAAATACTTTTTTTCCCCAACAAAATACAAAATATCTCTTATATCTTGGGGTTCTTTATCTTCACATGTTTGTGTAAAGAGTTCTACCCAACACCAAAATGTATTCACATTACACGACTTGATTCCCTAGATGTCCAACTAAGGAAGATTTAAGAAATTAACTCCAATATCTTGACTTAGTATTGTAAATACCACACAGTATATATATTCCAGAAATGTGTAACGCAAAGTGATTATCTTCCTGTACAATGAAAAATAAGCTTCTTCATCTCTCCATGTTATTAGGTTGTATTTATAATTATGTCATGTTCCCTGTGGTTTATTAATGAATCTGAACTGCTGTTGATTATTGAATTACTCTATTCCCACACTCCCTCCACTCCCACATCCAATCTTTTCTTTAAAAAAAGTTAACTTCGTAAAAATGCTCAAATATTTCTCTTCAGTTATTTTTATCATTGTTATGAGTTTTTCTCTTCTGGTAGAAATTGGCTTGTAGGTACCGATTTATTAAGAATGAAGACAAATATTGTACAATGGATACATTTATTGACCATTTGGGAAGTTGTTCTTATTTCTATATATTTCCATTCTGCTCATCTTAAGGATATTACGCGTTAATCATGGATTGAAAAAGCCGATCTTCAATAAAAGTAAAATAATACTTTTAATAATTTGTATTTAGCGTTAAATTTGATAAAATGCTCCCATTTAAAATATCACCACTTGACTGTTAGTTAAATTGGAAATATAATAAAAATTCTTATTGATAGTATTAAAAGTAAATTCTCACTCATTGTTAATTAGATGCAGACCTGTTTAAAGTTAGGGGCATGAACTAGGTGAATTCTTAAAAATCCTTTCAACTCTACTTATTTACAAGGTTCTGGCAATAAATGTCCTTGTTAATGCAATGACATCAGTGTTGAGATTAAAGAAATGCAATACTATAAAATTTGCTGAGAATTTATCTGTAATAACACATGTCCAGTGCTCTATAGATGAAAACAACATAGACAAATTATATAACCACATTCATCCAACCTTGAATGTGGTCACTTAAAAGATTTTACCTGGAATCAGGAGTTATTTTTAGTTGCAAACTATTGCGACTTAAAAATGTGTAATTCGGGAACACTGGGAGTGAAACACAGCATTCTCACAAGCTTTCTAAAAGCACAGTGGAAAGGAGTCGGGGTCGTATTACCATATGTACAGAGCAAAATTACTTCATCAGAGATTAGCACGAGAATTAACTATTCTTGTCTTGCCAGAAAGATGTGACCATGTCATACACACTCTGCCCTTGCATTTGTTTCTGATAAAGTATTCCAAACTGAAGATAGACACCATGACAAAAACTCTGATTTTGGTATTTCTAATAGAGTGACCAATAGTTCTCATTTCCAAACACTGATAGCCTTCCTACCTTCACACTTGTCATTCTGCAGACTGTATCCAGGTGGGCAAATGCATCTGTAGGATCCATCCAAGTTTTGACAGGTACCTGGTGCACATTTTCTGGGTTCTAGCAGACATTCGTTGATATCTGCAAAGAAAAGGGATAATGAAGGAAGAGGTTCCCACTGGCATGATTTCCATCAAACAAATGAAATGCAAAGAAACTGGAATCAAGTCAAAGAAACACATAAAGCCAATTAGAAGTCCATAAAATTCCACCATGGAGAAAAATAAACAAGTCGATAAAAATAAGTCTTACCTACTTTCAAAAGCATGCAATATACCAACCACATTCTATTTGACCTACCACAAACTAAATATTTCCAGAAAAATGTAGCATGTGAAAAGTCAGTGAGTATAAAGATTTTAAGGACACCCAACAAATTGTATAAAAACTTACTACAAAAGTATTTTGAAGAAAAAAAAATCACAATTGTTCACAGAACAATTTAACTGTTTAACTGTTAAATTTTAAATTTAATAGTTTAACTGTTCTCTTAGTACAAGTAAAGTTAATTTTTAAAAATAAGGGGGAAAGTGATTATATATATATTTTTTCTAATTAAAAAAAGTTTTTACAGGGAGGATTAGTATAATTCTACTCTGACTCTTCCTCTAGGCTTCCAGAAGAAAGGGTTGGGATAGAGACTGCGTGATTCCTTGAGTGGTCTCTGGGAGCACTGTCTCCAGGGTGGTTCCGACCCCCACACTCACCCACACAGGTCCTTCCGTCTGGAGCCACCTCATAGCCTTCATTGCACTGACACTGGAAGGACCCCACCGTGTTGATGCATTGGCCATTTCTGCAAAGGTTCCCATTTCCAGTTGCACATTCATCAACATCTGCCAAAAAAAAAGAAAATAATCTTCTGATATAGTCCAAGAAAACGTCATAATCTCAGCAATGACCAACACCTTTAAAGGGAAAAACACTTATTCTGAATTTCAGTGGCCTTTGCTGGCTCAGCCAAACACAAGAAATCCCAATGAAGATCGAGTTTTTAACACTAGAGCTGGCTTTATGAACCAATGCAAACTTAACAATAAGATTACATTATTATATTAGAGGTTGATAATTTACAATCAAATTTTATATCAGTTTTATCTTGATTGTCCTTTGATTTTATTGTTAAAAGCTAAAACTCATTTACTAATACACAATTCAGCTGAGGATATTATTTACTGTTCTTGCAATTAGAAGTATTTAAATTAGCCTATAGCATAAAAAATTAAAAATTTAGTTTATTACTCTTGCCCTAGCATCTTTTATAAGGGGGATTTTATAGATTTTTTTATAGATTTAATAATTTATTTCTTTTAAGAGACGCTACGGTGAAATATCTAGATAAGAAGGTTCATATTATTCCTGAATTATGTGATTTCTATACAAAGAATCGCTTTTGCATATTTTAAAACTTAATGAATTCCATTTATTTTGAAAATTATTTAACTCACAGCAAAGTAGACATATAAATTATAGCTGCTAATGAACATTTTAATAAAAGAGAAGTCCCCCCCTTATATGTGGTTTCACCTTCCAGGGTTTCAGTTGCCCAAGGTCAACTGTGCTCTCAAAATAGGTGAGTACAATTTAAGGAGGTATTTTGAGGCAGAGAGATCACATTCATATAACTTTTATCAGTATATGGTTTTAATTGTTTTATTTTCTTATTAGTTATTATTGTTGATCTCTTACCATGCCTAATTTATTCATTAAAGTTTATCATAGGTAAATATATATATATTTATAGGAAAAAACATAGTATATTAATATATAGGGTTTGGTACTATCTGTGGATTCGGGCATCCGCTGGGGGTCTTGGAATGTATCTCCTGGTGTTAAGGTGGGGGCTACTGTACTATATTTGATGTTTAATTAGCACATTATATTTGACAAGTCCTATAACCAATGGGTATGCATAAGACAGCATATATTAAAAAAAGACAGCTGGAACGCTGAAAATGGTGCTAATTACAAAGAACCCATATAAAACCGACTTCGTCAGGTGAAGCACCATTTTGCACACGCACCTATACAGTCGTTGTTGTGAGAAAGGATGAAGCCATGATTGCAGCGGCAGTTGAAGGACCCGATGGTGTTTCGGCAAGTTCCATTGCCACAGGCATCTCTCTCACACTCGTTTATATCTAGTAGGAAGAAAGGCCATAGAGAAACATAACTTAGGGGAAAAGCAGTTACGTAGTTACTACGGTCAAAGAGCATTCTGAGGTTTACAAAGTCTCAGATGTCGGCTGAGAACTTCTTGATGGTAGAAGCCCCAGTGGTAGCTCCCTGTGAGAGAGACCAGCGAGAGGCACAAGTACTAAGCCTCAGGAATAAATCCGTTCCTTGGCTGGCATGAGAAAGGAGGCAAACTAAGGACATGAGACCTGAACTAGAATTATTTTATTCTATTTACTTCTAGAATTCTCCTCCCTTGCCACTCTTCTCAAATATTTTCACTTGAAAATGGAAAAAATTCTGTGTGCATCTGGGTCTTGATGTGTTGCCACCTTTGGCAAACTTCAACCTTTAAGATTCTCACTCCAATTTACCAAAAAGCAGTGACTCACCCAGCCTTACCCCACAATCAGCACCAAAATAACTTAGCTTTCTAGCTTACCTGCCAGTTTAGACATCTTTTCCTCTTTCCCAATCACCCTAAAACACAGGACAACTCCCGTCAATAACTCATCTCATTCCTCTAAACTGTCCCAATATGATGGCACTTTGTCTGGTCACACACGCTTGCCTTACTATCTGCCTTTTTATTTGTCTATGACTTTTCCCCTTGGCTGTTTTGTAAAGTTATTCTGGCATCTCATGTGTCTTTGCGTCTCGTCACAGCAGCTAGCATCTTTCTTATAAAGAGGAGGTACACATGATATTAAGGAGGAAATAAAGAATTTAAATGATAGAAAGTTGATACTGCTGGTTTGAAAGAATGAAGTGGATAAGGACAAAGGGAGAGAGAGGGAGTGGAAGGTAACACCAGAGGACAGCAAAATTAGAATTAGGATTTCCTTTCCTTTAAATTTTGGACATAAAGATAAATCAGGAAGCTATTGCTGACCCAAAGAGACTCTAATGTGTGTGTGTGTGGTTGGAGACGACACCCAGGTGAGTCACTGCCAGCAATCAAGAGTTTTAGCCTTGATTCGTTTTGAGCCAAGCTTGTGAAGTTCTTGGGTAGGGCAGGTTCTTTGTTAGTGGGGTTCCACAAGATTCGGAGGGACGAAAGAGAAAGAGAAAGTTGGGCAGGTCTCATGGCTATGCAAGGGTTAGCTGCCCAGTGATAAGCAGGGCTGATGATGCTCCTTTAGTTAAAACTCATTATTGCTCTGGAGAAGACTAAACTTGAAGAAAATATTCATCCTCATGGATGAATCCAGTTATAGCCAAAGGCAAGCACTTTAAACGTGACTCTAGTAATTGTTCTTCTTCCAGCTGTGAAACCGACTCACGTGCTTGAAGTCCCCAAAAGACTTAATGGATATTGCTTTGAAACAGAAAAAGAAAGGAGGGAAAGGGAGAAA
The DNA here is from genome assembly GCA_963574885.1 of Lepilemur ruficaudatus. NCBI lineage: Eukaryota > Metazoa > Chordata > Mammalia > Primates > Lepilemuridae > Lepilemur > Lepilemur ruficaudatus. The sequence goes on along the minus strand of CAUYRT010054146.1, from coordinate 89,527 downwards.
ATGATCGATTACATATTTGAAGTCTGAAGTTTATTCTAAACCGGCATCCTGACAGTACTGAAATCAAGGAAGAGATTTAAAATTGTGAGCTCTTTTTCCCCTAGAGAAATGATTCTTAACTTATTTTATTTTGCTTTTGTAGGATCTGTAAATCTGCTTTTGAGGATCTGATACAAAATATAGACTCTTCTCAAAAAATGCTCATTCTCACACTCAAAAGCTGAACTCAAAAGCAAACCCACACGAATATTATGTAAGAATAATAGACTATTAACATTAGCAAAAATTAAATGTCTTAATATCTTTCTCAATTTATCCCTTAGTCAAAAGTTTTTCTAAACTGACAGCCAAATAAGTATAAAGGAAGAGGTTTATTATGTTCAGATTGCCAGAGATTAAATAGTATGTCACTGCTGTTCACCTGCCTGTGTTTTTTATTTGGTAAACAGTAAAATAACTACTGAAAGACTTAATGTTAAATTTTATCCATATCAGACTCAAATGAATTTTTCAATAGTATACGGCAAAAAATGAAATGATAATCATGTACTTACCCAAACACATGGTTTGGTCAGCATTTGTTTTAAAACCAGTGTGGCAAAGGCAATAAAAGCTTCCAACTGTGTCAATACACTGTCCATGGCTGCATATATTGGGAATTTCTTGACATTCGTTGCGATCTGTAAATAAAAAGCATCTTAAGCATCTTAAGGGGAGACTCAGAAGACAAAATCTAATTAAATAACTTACTTCTAGGTATTATTCTCAGGATTAATCCTAGCTCTAAACTAAATTAGTGCAACAGACACTAGCACTGTATTTATTTTTGCCCCCAAATTGGTTAATACTCACTCTCATTTACTAGATACGTTCAGAATATGTTAACAATACATGAAATTATGAAAAACAGGGGCAGTAATCAAAAAACGTTCTGAAAGATAAAAAAAACTTAGAATCGGGGAGAAAAACTCAAACTGGGAGGCTTTTTCGTTTGATTTTCTGTCTCTACAGCACCACAGATTATGATATTAATTGAAGTATTTTGTCTAGTTAAGATATAGTGCTTCAAATTACGGATACTTCATGGCTTTCTTTGGAAATTTATATCAAAGTCAAACAAATCCTGTTGCTAAGATTAAGGTTTTTTTGATGGACAAATCACACTGCCCCTTGTTTAAGTGGTGGTACTTAATTATTCTGTTTTGTTTCTAAAACCTTTAATTCCATCTTAACTAAGTCTTCATGTTTACATAGGGCTCCTTTCAGCACGTGACAATCCTAATGGCGTCTCTTTCATTTGAAGAAAAGCCCTCCCATCTTGCTTCTGCCACTCTTTAAGTTCTAAATTATATTTATCATCAAATGAACCTTTGTTGCTTTCTTGAATTCTAATTATCTGAGGGCAGAACTTAATGCACGAACTCACAAATGACATAATTACATGCCCACTTATGTCTCTAATTTTTTAAAGCTTTCAAGACTATGTTTAGAGTAAATGTAATTTGAAGAGTACTGTACCATCCTGATTTTCCTGCTGTCACAGTAGAAAGTAAACAGAGTGCCAACTTTGCTGTAGATGCTGTAGAGCACACAGCATCCTGCTCTTAATTGAATTAAGAATTAATCCAGACTTGCCATTGGCCTGCCCTGTCTAATGAGAACATAGCAGTCAGGAATGGGCACTTTTTGCTGCACAGTGCAACCTTGCCTGTCCCAGAACAGGTATCTCCTCTACTTCATGTGTTCAGGCTGACATTTATAACTATCTCCTACTCACTAGAGCTGATGAATCACCATACCGTTTAAAAGTCCCAAGTGAGGTTGACTGTATCAGTAAGAGGGGAAATTGGGGTAGAGTAACTTAGGAGCAACTGCTAGCCCATGCAAAAATTCTAGTAAATAAATTATGATTGTTCCCACTTGAGAAAATGGATTTAAAACGAGCAACTGCTTCCCAGAATAGGCAGAGGACATTGATTTCCATTCCCAAGTTTACGAAGGAAGCTGATCTTGAGGAAGGGCCTACCCACAGCTGGCCCAAAGCTTTGGCACCTTTAGGTGGTACTGGATCTGGGAAGTATGCGGGAGACCTGGTCTGCCTTGCATCTGGGTCACACAAGGAAACAGAGAGCATTAAGGTTCTTCCTAGAAAGGAATTCTTGATTAGGAATTTTCTTTCCTCTACTGTCCTATTTCATGACGGCTTAAAAAAAAAAAAAAAGAAAAATGAAATATGAAGTACTTTGAGGTTCTATTGGTGAAACAGAAAGTTACAATTCTAGAGAACTTAGTTGTAAAGTTATCACTTTGCCTTGAGTTCAGAAAAGTAGGTTTCTATAAGCACCAGGATTTGAACTCCCAGGAGATTCCACTTGAGGTCGGATCAGGAGAGCTGAACAGGCTACGGGGGGAAAAAACCAGCCAGCAGAGAGAGAGGAGACCGTGAGGGCATGGTTGGGAAGAAAATGGCTCTTGCCTTTATCTGGGCAAGACGTTTCAGAAGGGGGCTGCATTTGCTCTGACTTACCCAGCTGCTGAGGTCAGACTAGCATCCTGAGCTTAGATATCTAATTGCTCTCTCGGACCTCTCAGCAACAATGTGGGCGCTGTGGCCAGCTGTGATTTGAGGTTTGAAATGATGTATTTATGAATTCAAATAAAAATCTTATGATCGAGAGAAAGTTTTAGTTCTTTTCATTTTAAACACAAGCTGGGAGGAGTGCTTTGCAACATGCCTGAAAAATGCCAAATATAGGATAGTATTTAAAGACATTTTAAAAGATTTTAAAAGTGAGACGTAAATGAAGACATTTCCAGAGTGAAGTTTTTAACTTGGAGGCTGCAAAGTTGCAAAACTCAAGTACATTCCCTTTCTTCTGATGATTTCAATGAACGGGAGAAATTGAGCTTTTGTCTACAAACAACGCTCACCCACAACACTTACTGCTGGTAAGGCTAGATGCATTTTATGTGCGTTAATGTTCTACAAAAAAACATGAAAGGGCTTAAGCTCCAGCGCACTACAGCTGGATGTCTTGTCTTAATCTATAAATAGCTCTGGCCCACTTCTTACCTGAGTGTGAAATGGTGTGAAACAACACATTCTGTATTATCAGCAATTCTTTATTTTGACTGGAATTATTTCACCCAGTTCTAAAGAAATATAAATTACGGGCAAAATGCAGGGAAGTGATATCAATGCCAAGTTTCACTAGGGTATTGTGGTTCATATCAGAGACGTCCCTACTTTTCCTGTCCTGTATTTTTAATACATGGATAACAACGGCTCTGTTGACAAAATACTAAATACTTGCACATGTTTCTTTAAACTCAACAAAACAAGTCTTGATTCTCAATGTGATTTTTTTGTTCTGCTCTTACACCCTCTTCCCACCAAGGTCTCATAAAACAATGCAAAATACCCTACAGAGAGCAGTGCACTTCCTACCCCTTAATCATTGGTAGGCAAGGAAATCCAAGGAAAATCTGACCATGTTCCCCTGTGTTGTTTCATTCACAAATGCATAAAATATGCAGGAAACTCACTGTGAAATGAACCCTAAGCAAAATAACATATTCCTCCTGACCTCCTTGCTAAATACACAATGATTTATAATTACTTAAAAACTTACAAGAAAGTCATTTTCAGGTATTATGTTGCTTCTGGCTGATTTTCATACCACTGGCTACAAGATACCATCAGATATTGAATAATAAGTTGGTAACACACCCATCCTTCTTATTTCTATCGCATCCCTGGCAAAAGCGGACAACAAAAAATCCGACCTCGTGGGGACACGGTTTCTCATTTTTAATGTTTGCTGTCTCCAGTGAGTGATCTTTCATCTGTAAGATGTTTGGGAAGAAAAGTGATATTGCTGGTTTTATTTGTCCAGTATATGCAGGTTAATCTGACCCAGATCAGGAGAGCTTCACTGTCTAGATTTGGGGTATACGGCCAAGATGGTGAAAACCTTATCTGCCTAAGAGGGATTCTGTGGAAGGAAAAAACCTATTTGGTCCTGAATACTGACTGGGGGAGAGAGTGTGTGTATGCACACTCGGGTATGTGTGTATGTATGCAGGGGTAGTGTTTGCAGGCAGGGCAACAGATAGGAAAATATGAAATGTATTTATGTAAATGATGCAGTTCTTGTTTTGCAAACATCTCATCTATAAAGAGAGAAAAAAGCTAAGTGTTTAGGCATTTTAACAATTTCCCTTTTTTTCAATTTAGTTACTAAAGCTCACCAATCTAAATCTTAACTCATGTATTCTCCAACCTAACCGTCTCAAAAGAAATCCAGGCATCTGAACGTGATGAAGACGACCTATCTTAGGTAGGCACACCAGCCAGGGGGCACTACGTACCGTTGCACTGTCCCGTGGAGGTGAAGCGGTAGCCGGGCTTGCAGTCGCAGCGGTAGCTGCCCGCGGTGTTGATGCATTCGGCATTGCGCTGGCACACCGGGCCGTTCTGACACTCATCGATATCTACGAGCAGAAGAGAATTTAATTCGAAGGGGAACAGGATCTGGTGTCCAGTCAACAAAGCCTCTCACATGAAAACAGATTTATATTTTCTTATTTTGATCCGTTCTATTGAAAAGATAACACAAACGTTTGCAGCAGCTTCATTCATGATTGCTAGAATTTAGAAGCAACCGAGATGTCCTTCAGCAGGCGAATAGATAAATAAGCTGTGGCACATCCAGACAATGGAATGCTATTTAGTGTTAAAAAGAAAAGGGCTATTAAGCCATGAGAATGAGATATCAAGCCACAGAGGAAACTTAAATGCATATTACGAAGTGAAAGAAGCCAATCTGAAAAGGCTGCATATTGTATGATTCCAACTCCATGGCAGTCTGGAAAACGCAAAACTCTGGAGACAGTAAAAAGATCAGTGGTTGCCAGGATTTGGGGGAAGAGAATAAATATTAATAGGTAGAGCACAGAGGATTTGTAGGGCAGTGAAAATACTCTATGATACTTATAATGGTAGAAACATGTCATTATAAATTCGTCCAAACCCATAGAATGTATAACAGCAAGACTGAACCCTAATGTAAACTATGGACTGTGAGTGATAATGATGTGTCAGTGTAGCTCCAACAACCTCTGTAGGCAGAGGTTGTTGATAATAGGGGAGGCTACGTGTGACAGTAGGGTGTATATGAGAGTTCTATAGCTTCCTCTCAATTTTGCTGTGAATCTAAAATTGCACTAGGAAATAAAGTCTTTTTTTTTTGATAAAAAGAGAATGGAAGACTGAAAAGCCATCATCTAAATTTTCCACTTCAGTAATATTATTTATAAATGTAAGCACTTGATTTATGATCACATAAAGACTGTAATGATGCTCACGTCTAAAAAACTGTTATGAAATTTGGCTGCTACGGTTAGGACTTGATATGGGTATACCTTGTATTTACTCAAAGCGCCACGAGTTTATGATTGATGAGATTGCTTTTGTCTGGAAAGTTGTAAGACCCGTAGAGTGGAATGTCTCAAACCTTAATGTCCACACAAATCACTTGGGATCTTGTTAAAAGGCAGATTCTGACTCGGTACGCCTGGGGTTAGGTTGGACCTGGCGCCACCTCACTCGCTGGGCCTGCCCTACTCCTAATTGAGGGTGTATAGAAACACAGGAGGTAGATCGTGCCACTGCAGAAGCCAAATGGTGCCAAGGACAAGCATTTCTGTGATGTAACAGGTGATAATGCGCCCGCTTGCGGAGAGCAGATGTCTGCAGGCTCCCCAAACCACTTCTGGAATCCATTCCAATTTCAGTGTTGCTGAGGCCTATATTAAATCCACCTTCTTTTTCTGACTCTGAGAGCTAAGAGTGTGCTGGAAAGCAACTGATTCTGGATTAAACACTCACCCTGAAGATGGATATTCTGTGTAACCGAAACTAAAAATGAGAGCACTTAGTCATCTTGATAGCCACTGAATGCTACCCTGAGAGCAAAATGCCTGGCACTGACACAGACGCATGTTCTCAGTCTCATGGATACAGGAAGGCCTAGGTTGACTTGGTGGTCAGGGGTGGCCTTGCCTATAGGTTCTGGCCAAAGGCTGCTGCTTCAGCAAATCTAAGTGGCAAAGAGGTACCTGGGTAAAGTTATCATCAAAGGGATCTCTGAATGGAAAAGAAGGGGAACTGGCCTGAGAAGGTGGCAGGCATCCTGAGGCATGTGTGAGAGGGAACGGGTGTGGCCATGAGGAAGGCAGCCAACTCTAGCACTATATGATCATCTGCTGTGGGTTTTTCTCCTCTCCACACCCATGCTTCCTTTCCAGGTACCTGATCCTAGATGGCTTCCCAACACCCAGGGCCTGGGGCCAAGGTCTGAATTGGCTATCTCCTTAGGAAGGCTCTGCCTGGCTATCGCCCCACTCCCACTAACCCACACAGCAGGCAGGGTAAGGCACATGTGCCCACTTGGCCACAGTAACCGAAATCCTAGTGAGAAGAAGTTAACAAGTACTTGGTTAGGACGGTAACTTTACTTGTGGTATAAACTGGTTGTCTCCAGTTTATTAAAAAAAGGGTTTTCTTAACATCAAAATGGTGACGTATGTGCTATAATACATGCTGTAAGGGTAATAACCTTTTCTAACATGAGCAAAAACTCTGCTACAGGCCCTAAGTTTAAGTATTAAGTAGAAAATTATTCCAGCTATCCTAGGGCACATGGTATATTTAATAACCAGTAATGTCCCTTTTACTCAAATGTAAAAGAACACTATCTTTCCCAGATGTAGGAAAAAATATGAAGTGCTATAAGGAATGCTCAGAATCACAGTACATATACATGGCAACAGGAGGTAATTTGAAAATGAAAAAAGTACCATTTGCATGCATGCCAACATTCTTCATATAAAATCAAATTTGCTGTTCTTGCCATTTGGAATTCTCTCATGCATTTGGAATATTTGCATTAACCTTGTTTTCACTTGGGAGTAGCAAAGTCTCCATTTGGAAGAGAACACTGACTAAAGATGACTGTCCACTCATGTTCACGTTTAAGCAATGTGAAACAAAAGCGATCTATTTGACACACCCAGGAATTCAAAGCTTTTTCCTATCAGCTGGGAAATCTAATACATTGTGTGTTGGGGGAAAGGGGCTGGGGAATGCACATCCTGGTTTTTCCACTGGGAGTTAGTATATTTTTTTAAAATGAAATTTTGTGTGGGTCCATGCCCTTCACTATTTCTAGAGCTTGATGCCTATCTGAAATGTCAGTGCTGTGAAATTTGCCAAGTGTGGCAAAATAGCACCTCTGTCGGCTTATTTCTGGATGTGACAAAGTCACAACACCACTTACCTTCACAAACCAACAACTTGTCATTGTAGAAGAAGCCCACTGGACATTCACATCGGAAGCTGCCAACCATGTTGATGCACACTCCATTTTCACAGACCCCTGGGATCTCCCGGCATTCATCAATATCTAGAAACAGAGCGGTCACTCGTGAGCGACAATACAGCACATGATCCTCATGCAGGGTAAGACAGGAAGGTGCTTTTGTGTGTGTGCATGTGTATGCATGTGCGCACATGCTGGGGTGGTGGTTGACGGGAAGAGGGGACATCAGTGAATAGCAAACTGAGATAACCACTTTCCAGATTCACAAGTCTACCTGGATTTAGAATCTGTCTTCTTGGTTTTGTTTCAGAATGTCAACTTTGTACAGGTAGGAGCCATCTTTGTACCCACTGGACACTGTGGATACATCAGATGAGCAGAATAAAAGTGATTGCCAAGAGTAAATAGCCTCTCCACCCCAAGTGTGCAGCACTATTTAGTGAAAATGGAAAAGTGTGCTGGTGAAGAATAGAAGAGGAGCCCATGGTTACAGAGAACTCTGATCTTTCAAATTCCTTCCTATGGCTTTAGAAAGGAGGTAAGTCGGGTGTGGAAATGTAAACTGGGCTGGGGCTGGCTGTAAAGATGAGGTCAGCACGGACAAAGGATTGTCACAGTAGACCATGTGCTTCCTATGGTGGGGGCTGGCCTGGCTACCCCACCACTGTGTCGCTGGTCCTTAGAACTCCACAAGACAAAGAGTAAGCGTTCAATTCAAATCTGTTGAGAACCAGTTCCGGCAGTGGGTTGGTGAGGATTAAAACAGGACCAAAGTCAGAGTGAGAGGAGAGCCAGGAGCCGGGCTGCTTATGCAGGGCCAGCCAGTTGTGGAGGGAGACTTTGGGCAGGCCTCCTCACCAGCCTGGCATGGTCCCCTCTCTGTCTGATCTACTCTGAACTCCTGACCATTGAAGTATCCTCTAGTATAATGGCAGTAAGAGTAATAAAAATGGTAATAGTATTAATAGTATCTCACTTGCACATGCCTGATACATTTCTCAAGCATTCAACCTGTGTTTACTCGCTGAGTTATCACAGCCACCCTATGAAATGGTCTAGGTACTATGACTATCCTCACTATGCAGATGATGCAACTGCAGCCAAGCCAGAGGACCTAATGTGCCAAGATCAACCAGCCAGGAAGTGGCAGAGCCAGGACCTGATGCTAGCACTCTGCTAACAGGCAGTCCTGGCTCCCTTATGTTTTCCCACATCACCCTACTCCAGTCTTCACGAAACTGTTATCAACTTGGCTTGTTACACTGGAGGGCCCCTCCGTTAGCCCCTTGGCAGAGTTTGACAAAACAGCTCAGCTGGGAGGGTATGCAAAGCCTTGGTCTACAATCACAAGTCTTCCCAAGTCCATAGGTTTCTGCTACTGTTGTTGAGATACTTCGTTTACTTATTACAGTCAGGAGCCTCTGCAGGGGACACATTTTGCTTGCATAAGTTGTAACAAAATGGTCAGAGACTCAAGTGGAGCCTACAAGAACTGCTGAAATTTTAGAAGAACCACACTCTTAAACCAACCTGATTTAAAGGACAAATTTGACAGACCATAGATTGACTGATTCTTTTTTTTTTTTAAAAAAGGGTGTGATTTTGTTTGAAGGCAAATTAATCTGTTTAATGGCAAAAAAGACAGGTCAGAATCTCCAAGTGTGCGTTGCTATTTTGAAGACAGGCAATTATGTTTTTAGGTTTTTTACATCTTTGTCATTCATGTTAAAAAGCCATGTGATGTAACATCACAACTGTGTATCACCAGCAAACAAGAAACCAATTCAGATGTCAGTGTGGGTTAAAACCAGAAATATTATATTCACATTTATTTGTTTTAAATATAAGTGGTGTATTATTATCAAGTTTAACAAAACAGGTTGAGTCAAATTTCCAGCCACTGTTAGGTACGAAATAGAAAAAGCATATACTAAAAATTATTATTTTTTTCTTGTTTGGATTTTATTTGAACTTCAACTTGGAGAAGTTTATATTTTAAGACAAGATTAATAAATGTGCTATAGTTTTAACACTATACAAATGGATTCTACATGACAATAATCTTAAGATCTTCCAAAAGAAGAGTATAAAGCTTAAATAGAACAAATTTTTCAATCATCTAAATATTTTGTTATGGTGGAATTTGGTAACAATAAGTATATTGCTAAATATCAGATTCCCAGTTTTCAAGAGCTAGAGGCAAAGTAAGCTATGAGTCAGGACTGGGTTCTGGTCCCAGCTCTGTTATTAATTAGCTAGGTGGCCTTGGGTGAGTCCCTTCCCCTCTCTGGGCCTCTCTCTCCTCAAATGTGAAGCAAGGCATTTGGACTAGATAATGTTTGAGGCCTTTCCAGCTCTACTAGTGGATGATGCTCATGCTCTTTCGAGTCCTTGCTTACTGCCAACCTTGGAGGGCAGCCTTCCTGGGGTACATGCCTGGTCCGTCCGTGGAGAACCATTACTATTACAGACCACTTATCTTCCGATCACGGATTCTAGGAAGACTAAAAGATCTGTTTTGGGAAGGGGAAAAACAAAGCTGCGAGGGCCAGGTGTTTCATGCCAATGTCATTTAGCAGTTTCTCTTTCCAAACCATGAAGTTTCTTTGGACGTTGACTAGACTGTGGAGCCATATGGATTTGGCACTAAGGGAGCCAGGCTGATTGCTGGACCAGACTCTTGTTTTCTTAAACAAGGTCATTGGAAAGGCTGATGTGGATTTCAGTTTACTTATTAGGAAGAAGGTGGAACAAAGCAAGTGGTGATGTTTGCTGCTAGACACAACCGCTCAGACTGAAGAGGGCATCTAAGGATGCATATATAAATCACACCGGAGAAGAGCTCTGAGAATGCAATAGTTTTCCATCTACTTTCATATTATTTGGTTTTAAACCACAAGGGCATTGCCTACGTCGGCTGGATGCTGTGCAATACTTCTGACTCTCGCACAAGCATCTCTGCCACCGTCGTGGTCTCTGTTTCAGTTACCAGACAGGGCTTCAGATTGAAAAGATTTTTATATCACATCTGAAATTCCCAAAGCATATGACCTGAGAGTATTCCATGTGAGATTTAAAAAAGGGCTTCATAAACAACTTACGCGGAAGGATTGGTGTGAAAAGTCATGGTAAACTCGTCCTCGTCGTAAGGAAGGAGTGGGAAATCGCATGTCAGCTGGCCATGCTCCCAGAATCTCTCCCTTTGTGGATGCCTAGGATTGGTTAAACTAAGTTTGATTGTAATTTTGGGGAAAGCTTTCCAGTCTCCTTAATCATGAGCAACAAATGCTGCTGCCAATTAGGTGGAGCTACCCAGGGTGTTTGCACAGTTTGCTTCAAACAAGAATCAGTTGTCCCTATAAAGCTAAAGGCATTGCTTAACAAATTTTCCTTCTAATAATAAAAAAAAAGCAAATGGAGAAAATAATGGTGTGTACGCCTTTTCCTCACACAAAGGCAAAAAACAGAAAGTTCCAACAACACTGTCGCAACTCACCAACGGGCAAACCGGTGTAAATGTCAATGACGAAGCCCGGCCTTTGGCTTCCGCAGAGTGTGGCAAATTCATCTGCAATGATTAAACAGAGGTGTCGGCGGTGGATGGGATCAGCAAAGAGCAATAATTACTCTGCGAGCATTCTTGAAAGGTATTTGTCTGCATTTTGAATAATTTAAAATAAAAAGTAAATCTGAAAATTCCTACCGACGTAACCTTGTCTGGAAGACAAACATCAAAGGAAAATTGGCCTCATGTTGACATGACAGTGAGGCAGAGGGAGAGGTCTCCTCATCACATGCCACTCGCTCATGTGAGCTTGCCTGTGGGAGTCTGGGTTTCAACGTGGATATTGCTCAGCTCTGAACTCAGAGCCTGGCAAGAGTGCCTCTCTCTACTCTGCATTAAGAGGTCTAAGGTTTGATGAATCCTTACAAAAGGCATTTCCTCAGTAGACTGAGGGAGACCGCAGCAAACCTAGCCAAGTTCTTGACATCAGATCTATCAATGACTAACTTGGGTAAACCAACCAACTTTCACCATTTCTTCAGTTTTTGGAGCTGCATTTCATTTGGTACAGCTCTCTCATATTCTCTCTCTCTTCCTCTCTCCCTTTGTCTCTCTCTGTCTTTCTGTTGCCCAAATTAATCAAACTTGGTAGCTAATAAAGGATGAACTAAATGCTATTGGTGTGGTCCCTTCTAACTCTGAGATTCTTTAAGTCCAGATCATGACTGTAACTGGTGTGATATGGTATCCAATCTAAGCTTAAGATGGCCATTGCCTTATGGTCACACCTAGTGAAGATTAGTAAAAAATTTCTGGAAGTATTTTAATCAAAATATAGAATGTTATTCTCCTCATGCTGTATTTCCCTAAACCATGAGTATCCACTTTCAACAAGTGTAACACCAACTGACATTGGTCATCCAGAGAAATTACAGAGGCTCCTAAAATACGTGCAGATCTCACAGCTAAGGAGAATCCATGACTGGATTTGGCGAGTATTTGACATAAAGAAGAAATCTTGCATTTTATGTAAGCGCATATAGATTTTTAAAACTCAGGCAGTCATTTCTGAAAATGAATGTTAGTCTATACCAAGGGTGTCCAAAATGGTACCCTGAGGAGTGTGCAATGATCCATTAGGAGAAAAAAGAAAATACTAGGACTTCTATCTATCTTTGGAAAACCTAATCTTTAAAAAGTTACTTTCATGTATATTTTATATTAGAACAGTTCAAAAACATAAAAAAAGCATTTTTCAATATAATTGAAAACAAATTATATACACATACATGTAGACATACACACATATACTTTTACATGTAAACACACACACCAAATGTGTATAACCCCCAGATTTTTTACCGATCAGTATGTATGGTCAAAAGTTTTAAAGACCATTGTTCAAGACCAGAGGTCAGAAAACTTTTTCTTAAAGGGCCAGAGGGTAAATATTTTAGGCTTTGCAGGTGGTATAGTCTCCGTCAAAACTATTAAACTCTGCAATGAAAGCAGCCATAGACAATATGTAAATAAATTAGTGTCTGTGTTCTAATAAAATTTTATTTAGGAGCACCAAAATTTGAAGTTCATGTAACATTCACATCATGAAATAGCATTCTTCTGATTTTTTCCAACCATTTAAAATGTAAAGTCATTCTTAGCTTGCAGGCTATTCAAAAATAGGTGGTGGGCTGGATTTGACCCATAGGCTGTGGTTTGCCAAACCCTGGTCTAGAAACATTTTGCAGGGTAGAGGTAAATCATAATTCTAAGCAGTGGTTATTACATAGTTTCTGGAGTAAACAATGGATTGGTTGGTGTATTTCACTAAAAAATAATTACACGCACTGTCAAGTAATGCCAAACAATAGACTTAATGGGAACGGGGCAGGATTTCCCCTACAGAATACTTCAGTCAATATCTTGCATGAAAATGTCATTTAACCCAGATCATAACATTGGAAAATGATGCCATCATAATATGTATGAAATATATCATACACATACTGTATGATACAAGAACACTGTGCCAAAGTCTTCATTTACTCAAAAAGGATGTAATTTAGACTTTTTAAAAAGACAAATAACATTATATGGTTTTTTTCTCTATGAGAATATAAGAAGAAACTTCTCTCAGATCTCAGTATCAAGAAAAGTACTTTCCTTTAGTGTTGAGTTTGCTTTATGGTTATTGAGAATTTTCTACTTGATTATGTCTCCTTTTTCATATGAGCAGCTTGAAAGTTTAGAGCTAAAGTTACTGCTTGTCTCTGGCAAATGTGTAGGAATTCCTGGCTTAGGTTTTCTGTATTAGCCCTGCTTGTTACTGTAACTTTCTTACTCTTGTTTGCCATTTGCCTTATGCTTACTTCTTATTTCACATTTACATCTTCATAGGCTGCCTTTAATCTTTTTTTGAATAAGACTAGTTTTAAATAAGTAAAAACAATAGGAATTATGGTTCACCTATTCGTCACATTGGTTTGCCTGATGTTTCTAGTCTTTTAGTTAAATGGAGAACCCAACAATGATAACAATGTTTATAGTTTATATTTTTATGATATGCTGAGTGTACAAGCCTGGTTATGTATTGGGGTAAAAATTAGCATATTCTGTGACTCAATTTCCAGCTGGAAGGACCAGGATCAACTGTGAATTTAAATATTTGCCTCTGTGAGCCATTTTTTTCTTATGAAGATAAACAATACTCACTTTTCTTCCTTTGCTAAGACTGATTTCCCCCAACAATTCATGGGTAATTTATCGACCTAAATTTTTGGTACTGGTAAAACTAAAACTCACCTGTACTTGGGATGGGACACTGTTCACAGGGCTTATTCCAGGCCCGGCCAATGTTGTAGGAACAACAGCACATCTTCTTGGTCATATTGAACAACAGTTCTCCATCACAAGTCTGGTTGTCAGCATAGTAGTTTCTGTAGCACAAACTTCTTCTCATATCTAAAAGAAAAAAGGGATTGGTGGTATCATGTGGGAAATCACAACAGATTTCTAGGGAGATACTCAAAGAGCAAGGTATTTTTGAATTGTATTAAATATTACAACTTGACTTTGGTAAGGGCAGAAAAAACCCCGCTCTTACCCAACTTTCTAGCTACCTACACTGCTACAAGTAAAAGGACCTTTAGGAAATGTATCCTCTAGTATTTTGTGCCACAGAACTAAGTCACTATGTAGCTGTAGCATTAATAAACTTTAAATGATTCTCTGCCTGGTCTCCTAGTAACAATTCTCCACTGCTATTTGGCAGTAAGTTTCTCATTTCCGACTCAGGATGTTTTAATACTGTAGGTCAGTGCTGTAAATATAATTGTATAAAGATACACCCAAAAGTCAAACAAAAGAAGTACTATTAAACTGTTGTTTGGGATTTTCCAACATTACATTTTAAAGAAAACTCCCAACCACCCACATGAGGTGGTGAAAAAATGCCAAGCTCATGGTTTACAAGGGAGGAGGCTCTTACCGAGACAGTGACAGGGTGGCAGCACTCGGCCTGATGATGAGTAACATGACACTAAGGACTAATTGCTGGACTTGGAAGCTCTTTTCCTCTTTGCATGACTGAGAAAAGCTAGGACTTACCCATGCAATTATTTCCCCCATTCACTTGCATGTAGTCTGGAGGACAAATACAGGTGTAGTTGCCAACAGTGTTGTAACATGTCCCCGGACCACAGATTCCAGGAGTCTCACATTCATTCACATCTATAATCCGAAGAGAAAGCTGAATGTTAACATGAAAACTTCACTCTTTGGAATGGCCTGGTACTCAGTGTCAATGTAAACACTGACAACAGAGGAGAAAATCCACTGGGCACTTTGAAATCCAGATGAGAAAAAATAGATACGTAGTTTATCAGTGTTGTGTCTTTGTGCAAATGTGTACAGTTTTAGGAAAGAGGGTTTTAGAAAAGGAATACTTGTCTCCTTAATGTGGCGACATATCATATATGATAATAAGTCTCCTAATAAATGAGTCCATAACATCCTCAAAGGCATGCACAGATGGAAATGTGGAGAAATTAAAATTTTCAAATATCTTTCGGAAAGGCAATTATATACCTCATATGTTCACAAGATCCATGGAAGGATATACTGTATCCTGAAGCCATCGACAATTGGCTTTGTGAATCTGCATCGGTAAGGCAGTATGAAAACCCTATTTTCAAGCCAAGGGGTTGATTCTAATCGTTGTTTACTGCATGGGTCTTAGAGCTGTGTCATATATAATGTGATGCTCAGTGAATATTCAATGAGGTTGTCATTGCCAGGGGAATGTTTCTTATGTGGAATACAAGGAGGTCTCTTCCCTAACTAGGTGTGTGATTCCTGTATGTAGATTAAAACCACCTCTCTCCCCTTGGTCCATGCCATGCCCCAAGTGCTCTGAAACCTAAAAGTTGTCAACGTTCTCCACCTTTATCATATTCCATCTAGTAAAATAGAACGAACAGCGGCTACCACTTATATCATAATGGCAAAGGGCTGCCTTTCAAGAGAAGCTCATTTAAATGCATTAGTACAGATGATAAGTGCTGAAGAGTAAGAGGAGAAGCCCAGAACTGCCCCTGAATATAGACATTACTGAAATGGGACCTGTGTTACTCTAATAAAAAATGGCTTTTCTAAAGAGCATGGAAAACTCTTTGGTAGGCATAAATGGGCCCATGGCCCAGCATAATAAAACTTCACTTTCCTCAGGGAAAGGGGGAGATTTAGGTCTTATTAGAAATGATATCATTTCAGTAACATTAGTGCAAGCTGCTGCATGTGTGACATATTTACCTATGATCACATGTAGCCCATTGTGCTATATTGCTAACTTCCCAGTTTTCCTAATAACCGTATGCTGGTTTTTGAAGTCAGTTCTGAGCATGTGGGAGAACTTATCATCCTACGAGGGCTATTTACCATCACACACTCGGGTATCTTCATTCAGGTAGTAACCCGTTGGACAGCGACACTGGAAACTACCAAAGGTGTTGATGCATTTCCCTCCCTGGCACAGCCCTGGAAGCTCCTGGCACTCGTCAATATCTACCAAAATGAAAACAAAAGAATTTCTTCAGTATTGCAAATGAACTAAAGGAAATTCAAAATGTGTGCACTTTAAGAGGCAGGAAACAGAATTACCTTCCAATATGACAGTGATAGGATTTGGTCGAAAACCTTCTCCTCCAGGACAAAGAATTTTGTACTCAGCTATTGAAACAAAAAATTCAAATTGAGTTATTTTGAATCAAAAATTTGTAGAAATAGTCTCCTCGAGAGAAATACTGACATACCTAATGGAAAACATTCATTTTTAGGAATCTTTAGCTGTCCCTCTACGCATCCGAAGCAAGTTAGTATCTTTGCGTACACTTGTCATTTTCAAGTGGCTTTTACTGTGTGTGCCAAATGTAAGGCCACTCACTGTTTTCAGTCTTTGAGCTGCCCAACTACTCTCCTGGCCTTATGTGCTTGTGAACTATTTCCATCACCATTCCTTTTTAAAAGATCTTCTTTCCCTTTTCGTTCTCTGACAAACTCCATCGCCATTTTTATGTTTTGTTCAGCCTTACTTCCTATGAATTACAGCCTCCCTTAATAATCTTAATCAGCCTGTCTCAAAAACACTTTCCAAACAGAGCCTTAGGAAAAACTGTTCCCTCTTGGTTCCCATCCCACTTCTCTCCTCAATGATCTTTCTTGCCCCTCGGTTTCTACCGATGGCAATACTGATTTTCCTGGTTTCCAAGGACAACTTTCTACAGTGTCCTTGGATTTCCTCCATTAATTTTTTTCATCCAAGTGTCTCACCCAAAAAAAAAACATTTATGTGCCATATACCAGCACTGTGGTATATATAAGAACACATGAATAAGAATGACTCTAATCTGATGCACCATTCTGATAAGTGTTTATAAGATCAGTCCTCTCATAATCATCATCGTTTTTCTGAATCTGATAATCCCTGTCCTGGCTTTCTGAAATTATATATATACACACATAAATGTGTATATGTATATGTGTGTGTGTGTGTATGTGTGTGTATATATATTTTCCAGTTCTAGCTCTGATCTAGGTTTGGGGGTACAGTAGACTCTATTGCTTTGCTAATCATTACTAATCCATAGAGCTGACTTCTCCAATTAAATATCGTGGTTTGCCTCTTTTAATATCAGTTAAAATTAACTGTCTTCCTCTTTTACTTTTTTTCTTCTCCTCTTTCTGCCATCACCCAACCCACTCTTTTTGATTTTTCTTCATGCCATACCTTTCTTGAAGGCCCAATCAAAAAATGCACAAAATTGCCACCTTCTCCCAAGCAGAACCAACCTCTCTTTCCTAAGAGAAGAGGGAATGAGGGGCCTGCTGAGCGCTCGCCCCAGTACCGGGTGCTCAGCGTGAGTGATTTCATTTAATCCCATGAGGTATTTCATGAATGCTAAGTAACTTGCCCAAGGTTACATGGGTGGCAAGCGGTATAGTCCTAATTTGAACCAGGTGTGTTCTTTCTACCAAGCCTGGCACTGTGTCTGCTCTTCTTTCTTTTCTTTCTGAGGCCTAGATTGAATTCTAGCTCTTACATATTTTGCCTACATGGCCGTATACTCCTGAGGGGCCAGATCTAGTCTAATTCATTTTTGCACATCCACAGTACTGGCTCTAGGTAGTGAACAAATATTTAGAAATGAATAAATGACCCTTCAGCAAGGAAAGAATCAATACCTATCCCAATATACCTTATAAACAGCAGCCACTGACTTTCGCCAAAAAAGCTATACCTGATTCTGAATCACAATGCAAGACCCACTTAGAAAAATGGGAAGCTTTTTTTTTTTTTTTTTTTTAGGAAACATTATTTATATCCTTCAAATTATATTCTAAAGCTTTCTTTCAGGTCATATCGTAAAAGAATGGAATGATCTTCCATGTCATAGTTGCTTAACTAATTGCTTATCGTCCACCCAGGAACACTGTGAGTCTGTTCTAGAGACTTCGAGACCAGCCAATAGCTGACCTAGCCTGGAAAATATTTAAAGTAATACTATCTGTTTTTCACACAGATTAGAAATGAGATCACCTGATTTTTTAGTGCAAGCCAACAGGGGACATTTTCTGACTCCCAGATTGGAAGTGAAGTCCCTCAACAGGGCTTAGAGGACTGGTCTGCCTTCCCTGATCTAAGAGTAGAGGCTAGTGGCAGCTCCCTCCTTCTGTGGCTTCCCTTCCGTGGATCTAGAAAGGAGAACTGGCTTGAGTTGGAATAATAAAACACAGGAGGATGTCCACTTACATGTGTTCACAGGAGGGCACAGCTCGCAAGGAGTACCCCAGGCTTTACCCAGAGAACAGCAGCAGGAGGCCTTGGAAACACCAACTCCAATTTCATTGCTACAGGCTGTATCTCCATTGTCTCCTCGAGGTCGAATATCCAAATAGCAATTTCCAGAGCGGGTATCTATTTCCCATACACAAACAAAAACAGTGTCAGGAGGATTCCTTCTACTAGAGGGTTGAAAATTCAAACCCGTGTCAGAAACTGTTCAAAAACCATAATTTACTTTCACTAAGGAACTAAAAAGTGCCCAGAGATATTATATAGTACTGGGTGTTTTCCTACAGAAAGGTATTTGAAAGCATAAACCAGATTTAGGAAATGTCTAAGTTTCTGTATTATTACTTCTGCAAAACTTGGCGATGGAATGTTCAGTGCTGCTTTCAAAATAACAAGCAGTAGGCTTCTCCGAAAAGTTTTTAAGATCTTACCAACACAGCCAACTCGAGTTGGATTCAGCTCAAAATCGGGTGGGCAATCACAGGTATAGCTGCCTGGAGTGTTGATGCAGTTCCCACTGATACACGTGGTTGGATCCAGACATTCGTTAACATCTAAAACCAAACAGCAAGCGGCAGAATGATCACCTGAGCCAGTGTAGGACAGGCATCGCCATAACACAGCAGTACTGAATCAAGGGCTCCAAACAAGAATTTTAAAGTTGCTACTTAAAATTACACCTAGAAATGCAGGCTTCCACTTCTGAAATAAAACCCCTCAGGAAGGAAATATGTCATAGTCTTTGGTCTTTTTCCTCTGGCATACGTGTACCATTCAAATTTGTTATCAGGATAAAATATAACTTTGGAACTAGGAAAAAATATTCCAGTCAAGGTAACTGAAGGCAGAACACTGCTGTGACCGGGGTCAACCAAAACCTCAGACACAGGTTTTAAGAAAATATATTTAATATGTGTGGCTTGTTATTTTGTCAAATTAGAGCAAGGCGTCCCAGGAAATCCTCGGGAGCAGGCGACTTTTGCTGCTTCCCCCCCAACACACACACACATGCATGACGTTTAGCATGTTTCTTCAAGCTGGCAAAGAGTCTCTCTCCTGACATCGATGCTGGGTTGAAGATTTCCCTCTCAGTTTCTGTTCCAAAAATATGCACAGAATTCCAGATATGTAGGACATGGGTTTTGGGCAAATTCCAAACTGTAAAATCCTTTTTGTCTGTTTTGAACACTTATAAAATACTCAAGAGTGGACAAATGGATTCTGCGAGGAAGGACTGGGGCACGGGTACCACACCTTCTCCTCGGGTCCAGCCGCCTGCGGGTTCCACCGCAGATGATGCTTTTGCTCAGATCGCATGTGAACTTGGATGGCCAGGGTCAGACTAACAGAAATGAGGTCAGACAGAATGATGCCAATAGTAATGTGAAGCATTGAGGAGTGGGTATGTGGCCCATGAGAGGTGACTTCCTAAAGCATGTAGAGGCCCGGCTTGGTGTCATAACAACGTTTAGGAAAAGCAAGGGCCGAGTGTGTGGCTGGGGAGTAATTCACCAGCCCCGAACATTTGCAGGGAGGCATTGGGGGTCCTCATCTGGACAGCCACTGAGCCATGGCTTGTTTAGGTGGCTGAAAAGACCAGATTTTTTTCTGAAATTCTGAGCTGATATAGAATGGAACTTGCTTCCTCAGTATACTTGAGCAGATGGGTGGACTAGGAAGGAGAACTGGCTTTCAATGTCTTAACTCAGTGCCAAAGAGAACTGAGTGGCAGTCTGCTGGGCACCTACAGCTTTTCTAATTTTTTTTCTTAATGTTCTCTGAGAGTCCCTTGCTCGACGAGAAGATGATTTATACACCAGACATGGGTGGCTGAGCTCTACGTACCAGGGACTCTGGTGACCACTGGCAGGGCGGGAGTGGGAAGGAATGGGTATTGCAATGGAAAAGTAGGAGGGGAAAACCCATGATCTCAGGACAGGGCTTCCAAAAGGAAACTCTCTGAAAATGTACCCAATGAGAAAAGGAAACGGCTGGGAAACTAGGTAGCTAGAGAACACCTGGAACATTCCTCTGTAGCCACAAACTCAATTCTAAGGCTGCAAACGCTGCTCCTTTAACTTCCTTAGACTCTGTCCTCTATATCCCCACATCCAATCAGTTCCAGGTCTGAGAAAATGTATTCTGTGATTCCTAATTGTTCACCTCTGCTTTTCTTGTTCTCTGTGGACTACCCTTGTGTGGTCCCAGTGAGGCTCCGACAGCCGGGACCCCTGGGACCCCTGGGACCCCTGGGAGCAGATTTGAATGCAGATGTATGTCTTACCTGTGCAGTTCCCACCGCTTCTGTCCAGCTCGTAGCCTATCTCACACTCACAGCGGAACAGCCCAGGAAGGTTGTGGCAAGTTCCAAAGACACAGATGTTTGGAAGGGAGCACTCATCAATATCTTGGAGGAGGGAGAAAAAAGGGGAGAAGTTAAATTTACGTTTTTCTAAAAAAAAAAAAAACCCTGCATGATATAATCAGGTAACCGAAATAAGTATTAAGAAAACAAAGACTACATGACATCAATCTAGATTCTTCTCCTATAGACTTTTTCATGATTTCTGACGCACAGGGAAGTCTTGTGGGTGATAGGATACGTTTGCTCAGTCCCTATTACATGCCGAGCAGTGGGCAAAGCATTCCGTAGGTATGTAACTCATCTATGATGTTTCACATAAGTCCACATCACTTTTAGAAGAGCCAAACAAGCCACCTTAGACAAAAGTCTTTGTGTTTTTTTTAAAAAATCTATATATTCATTGTTTTTATTGTGAGTTAAAATTTTAAGAACCACTAAGTCTTTGTGCTAACTTTCACAATTAGTTTTATAATTCCCTGTTCTCTAGTCCCACGGCATGTGTTTGCTATGCCTCTTCAGGCCTCTGTACCTGCCTCATGTGAACATTCTGCTTGCGCAGTTGACACATGGACACAGTTTCAGGCTTGAGACTAGCTTTAAATAGCCGTGACCACTCTGCCAGTGACGATTTATATTAAGAACAAACAAACAAACAAAACCTTCCCTTATAGCAATGAGAGAAGCGAAACTTTCACTGTGACTATTTTTGTTACCAGCGGTGGCACGGTACCTGTTTTCCTTGGATATCCAGAGTAACAAAAGTAAACAAGGTGTTTGACACATGATCAAGAGTATAATCTGGTTTCTTTCCTCAGAGGAGTTTTATATCAAACTCTGCATATTTAATATAAACTGCGTAAAGAACACCCAACGGTTTCGTAACAAAGAGAAGTATTTACATAGAAATATATGAGGGAGTTAGTATACATGTCGTAGCTTAAGACTGATTCTGAGTTCATGTCTTGTTAACAAGGAACAACTATTAGCTAATACATTAATCAGGGTCTTGTTTAAACTTCTACTGACAATCATTATCATTTGTTTATTGCCACTGAAATCTTCTTAGCTCACTGTAGTCATTAATTCTTTTCAATGAAAGAGACTGTGCTTAAATTTGATAAGTATGGGTAAAGAGAAAAATCTTGTGTTTCCTAATGGGATTCATACTTGGGCAACAGGTTCCCAGGACTCTTCTTGTCTGACCCGCCAACGCTTATCAGAAAGACAAAGCCTTAAGCTGAGAGACACCATGACATATGGCATTACCCCGAGGGGTCCCCTACTGAACTAATTTATAAAAAGACTGCTCCATGTTCATATATGTTAGATATTTAGAGAACACTGTGAGCCATACCCTGGACATTATTCTACATATAGACAAGACTATTTGCTCTGCTGTTATTTTAAAGCCTTTATTTCTAGAAACCAAACCACAGCAGAGCTTAAAAAACATTTTTTCCTTATTTAAAGATGATCCTCCAAGAGGACATCATCAGGGGACCTGCACCTTGAGTTCTCTTCCCCATCAGTAAGGACAAAAGGGTTCATTGAGTGAACCACACTCGGTGACCCTCCCTCATCTCTGTCCACGGGTGTGCCCTTGCAGATCCTCTGGCCAAGGCTGGATGGGCAGCTTGTGGCCAGAATGCTGACTTGTTCTCTGCACAAAGAGAAACGGTCCAGCTGGAGACTTAACCTCTCCACAAACTGAACTGACCAGCTTAGATGTGAAGCCAGAATACACCTCTGTTTAAAAAAAAAAAAAAAAAAAGCAAGAGGAATGTTTAAATCACCTAATCTCATCAAGCCCTGCATGGCTCCCGGCAGCCTCCCCAGCGGTCAGTTACCTTCACAGGCTTTCCCGTCCGCACTGGGCACGAAGCCCATGTCGCATTCACAGCGGTACCCTCCGGGGGCGTTGAGGCACTGGCCGTTCCCACAGAGATTCAGGTTCTCAGAGCACTCATCAAGGTCTACAGCCAGAAAGAAACGGAAGCTACGTTACTCTCCCTCATTTCGGAGCTTTCCATTCCCTCAGGTCTAACAATTTTTATAGTGTCGACTCCCAAGTGTAGCAGTATTTCACCACAACTTCTACCTGACAGATTTAAACTCATGTGAAACTCTTTTGAATGCTAATGTTGAACATGCGATGGATGTGGGGCTCAGATTCAGAATCCCGAATGCTAAACTCTCCCTAGTGATGCAAAATGATTAATAAACCAAAGGAATCATTCAAACGAAGGCCTTTTCGAGAAAGGGCACCCACATGGAGGGCATATGCATGACAGGAAATAACATGTCGTGGTTTGTGACTGTTTCTCAAGTTCCAGGCTTACCTCAGATGCGTAGCAGAAGAACTAGAATGGCAACTACAGAGGAGGCCAGAAATTCCCATCTGCTTAATCTCTATCTAGTTTCCATAATGCTCACAGGCATTAACTATCAAACACATGAACCATCCATGCCTAATACATGAAATCTGAATATATTCTTGAAAGCAATGGGAGATTTATGTTAACTAAACATCACTGAGTTAGGCAGAAATGACTTCATCTATGATAAAACTTTCAACGAGTTAAGAATAATTTCAGGTTTGGGACTTAATTGGCCTTAGTCTCTTTAGTTCTTAAATGACTTCGTATGAGCAAAGTGCTCAGGAAAAATTAATGCCTCAAGTTATATGAGCAGCTATGCTACTTTATAGCCAATAAGTAATGGATCTCACTATTTTATTTAATTCCAAATCCCTGACATAATTAGTGCTATGTATACATGTACATGTATTTGTATAATGTATATAATCACATCTCTAATCATATATGTTTAAATATATGTAGCAGTTTATTTTAATTCTATCACTGTTAATTGGAGCCAAAATAAAATTTCATTAATATATTGTAAAACTGGAAGTGAGTCAATTCCTGAAAAAGCAGTTATGAAATTCTTACTTATACCAATATGGAATATTCACGATGGGTATTCAGAGAAATATTAATATCTGCTGTTCTCCTAATCCAGAACATTGAATCCTTTTTCTTACATAGCTTCCTGCAGCAAGCTTACCCTTGTGTTTGGTATGGAAAACAAGTAATTGGTGAGAAACAGGCACAAAAATATAAGGGCTAAGGCATATATTAATAAAAAAAGTGTGATTTGTATAAACACATGACATCATTATGTACAGTGATATAGATGTGGGTGTGTATATATAAATATATACAGAGAGAAAGAGAGAGAGTGTGTTAGCTTCTGAGGTCTCCCTAATTCCTAAATGACTTGGTTCCAAATTTTTATTCCACAAGGATCTAATCTCAAATAACTAATCTTTTCTCTTAACTGACCCAGCCTTCAAAAAGGAATTGATGGTCTGAGAAATGTGGAACACCTTGCTTCTCTGACTGATGTAATTTACACAGTCGTTTCCAGCGTGAGCCTACCTGTACAAGTGAAGCCATCCCCAGTGTATCCTTCCTTACAGAGACAGCGGTAAGATCCCATGGTATTCTTGCAGTCTGCATGTTGGCTGCACATGTGGGTTCCATTGGCGCATTCATCCAAATCTTAAGGAAAAAGGTTGTATCATTACTAACAGGAAGTGTGGCACTTAAAATCAATACTACCCAAATTAAATTTGACTTTGCAGAATCAGTATCATATTTATAACGTATATAGTTCATGATAAGCAATCTCTGTCATTTTCCAACTCACCAGTGCACTTAACACCGTCTCCAATCCACCCGGGACTGCAGCTGCATTTGAAGCTTCCTGCTGTGTTGGTGCACACAGCATGTCTGCCACAGTTGTGTGCGCCAATTTCACATTCATTGATGTCTGGAAAAATTACCAGCAGTTCAGAAAAAACTTAAGTGCAATTGTCTATTTGGTCTTTAACATAACTTAGCAATATTCAAAAGATGACTTATCTTCATACTTCTCACAGGATAGATTGGTTTAGCATCCACATAGAAACTCTACATATACTGAACAGTGTTAAATGTCAACTTAAAAAGACAGAACAATATGACGGTACTTGCTATTATTAACTCTAATTATTTTCCATATTTTAATGTCAGAGTCTAGTTACTGCAAAGCAAAATGAACCTCGTTACAGCTGAAGATCATAAAAAGTGAGTGTCTAATGTTCTGTGGTATTAACACTCATGGTCATATGCTTCCATTACCAATATTTTTGATAAGTCAACTACAGAATAGTCATGCACACTATTTTCATATCTTGTATAGATAAAGTAATACAGTGTTGTAGGCATATTAGAAAACTTTTGAATCATATTCTACATAGTAAATATACTTTAATCTTAAAACACTGATATTTAATTATGCTTTATTTCTATAAAAGCTTTACTTTAGGTATTGCTAATTCAAGCATTTGCAGAAAATATTCCTTAAGGCAGCAAGTGAACCATCTTTTTCCTAGCTTCTTAGAGTCCTAGTGCATTGGAGTGCCAAGCTTTCTCAAGTATTTCACATAAAACTAAAGTCAAGCCAGTGGAGATTTTTTTGGATTATAAGGAGTATCAGATTAGGGTCACATTACTAAAAGACTCCAAATTCTATGAAATTATCCATTCCCTAAAATTTCATTCCAAATTTAGCCAAGATAGACACTAAAACATAAAACTGTTATAGAAAAGAATATAAAGTATGAAGTGAAAGATGTTTGGTTTCCTGAAAGCAACCATTATATAATGGGTTACCCTTGTAATCAACTTTGTCATAAACTCAGAACAAGAACTCCTAGCTTTGATACTATGACTATGTGGAAATCAATATCTAACACAAAATTTAGGTCAAGAAGGACAATTTGGACACACAAAATGTTGCAAGAATTTCCAGCGATCATTTGAATAGTGGCATGAAAAAGAAACTGGGCAAGTGATTCATGTTTACCCTTTTGTTTACTTAAGCAACCCAATTAAATAATTTCAAAGTGTTTGGAAACATGCTGTCTGCCAAATGTTCCATCTGAAGTTCTGAAATGGTCCTGGGATCTTTGGCTTCTTCATAACTTCTACAGCAAACATAAAATAAAACAATGATAGATTTCTCCTACCAAAAAAAAAAAAGATTTTTTACTATCACTAATAATCCTAAAACGGAAATGTGCCTGGAAGAATGTCCTTGCAATAAAAATGTATTATATAGGTGAATTTTAATATAACCTTGGCAGCCACACGAACCTATGGAGTTATTGTGGCAGGTCAAGAGAGGCACATAGCTTCAGACTTGTGACCGGGGAGCTGTAGCCAACTGAATAATTGAGCATGGCACATTCCAAGGAAATGAGGAGGAAGGCCAGCCCAGGGATAATAGTGGTAAGTAGGCACAGGAACTCAAGAAAGTAAGCCTTCCCAAACCTAACAGACTCCGCAGAACTTTTACAGGTGTCCCCAAGCAGGACTGTGGACACATCTTTCATCCTAAGATAATCTCTTCCCTCAGAGGTAGTGACACAAACCATCACTTTCGTGGAGTCCTGCCTTAATTTCTCTCTCTTATTTGGCATGATCTCTGACAAATCATCTTAAGTGGAAAAAATGAGCTTCCATCGCGTAAGTATCGAAGACTCCAGATGTTAGAGAGTCAGGTGGAAAGAACTCAGAATTCCACTTTCCCAATATTCAGTTTCTCCGAGGACACAGAGATGGGGCCCCACAGTCAGTGAGGGGCAGAGCCAGGACACCCTGGAACTCAGTTTCCCTGTCTGCTGACAGGCACTCTTTCCCGTGGGCCACAGCTGCCTAACTGAGCTCATTTCCTGAGTTACATCAGGACTTTATTCTGTCTTGCTCTATACAGTTCTCAAAGTATTGGTGAATATTAACAGACATAGAAATATTCACTAATCGCTCCTACTAAATACAATTTTTAGAAATGATTAAACCTATTAATCTGGTAATTCGTAATCTTTTTCTTTTCAATTTGCTAATGAACAAAGGTACCCTGACTTTCATATGGTTTTCACGTTCCATATTTAATCTTGCAATTAAGAAAATCACTGTTTCTTTTAAAAAGAGCATCTCCCCCTTTTTTAAAACCACCAATAATATGCTAATATAAATTTCTAATTCAAGAAAATATTTTCAATTTTGCTGCAATGCTTTCAAGGTGAAAAGAAACTGTATTTGCAAGAGGCTGTGGTGTATCACTGGCTTTAACTGAGGATTCCATATTCAATTCTCCATTTTGTGAATATTTGTGTAAGTCATTATCTCAATGCTTCACACTCTCAGTATGTAACAAGTGAATTAGAAAGACTTAAAGTGGTCATAAAGTGCAAAGCGATCTCTGAATAAAAGGTTTTTGCACATGGCTGTATGTGCATCCATGCCATTATTCATTAATCGTTTCCATGGCAGACTTGGGCCTAGGACTGTAATTCATTATAAAAGCAAACAGAAGGGGAAACTGAGCCATAAGGAAAACAAGCAAATAAGAACACTGTCTTGAAACATTCTTCGATAATATGAAGGAAACATAGTACACGCTTGCCAAGAACATCTCTTTCTGTACAAATGTTCTCTTTCCCTCACAAGTTTGCTCCAGACAGAAAATTCCTTTTTAAGATTAAGAATAGGCATAAGCCAAGAAAAGCAAAGAAATTCAAATTTAAGGCTGACACTGCAACCTCCTTAACCCCACCGAGCCTCCCTCAAGAAGACTCAGAGGTCCTCTGTGCACAGCTTTCTTGAAGGCAAGAATGTGTTCTGAGCAGAGCCCCTGCACAAGCTCTGAACATGTCCCCTGTGAGTCTGCCATCCAAGTAGGGGCTTGTGCTCTGAGCTGCAATGGCCTCCTTCCACAATCATGCAGGGAGAGGCTGTATCGGCCACACAAACACCTGACTTCCCCGCCATAAGGGCTTCCGTCACGTGGATCCTAATCTGGCAGAACTGGCACACGGCAGAAACTCCTTGATTAGGCACCGAGGAAGAGGGCGTTACAGTGAATGGAGAGGCCAAACGTGAAGGCTACTTGGATTTCTTAATTTGGATCCCAATTTGAGCCAAGACTATTAACTGAACACCCATGGAGTTTTCACAGGCTGACAGCCAGTGGAGGAGAATTAGCAGTGATAAGAAACTGGAAGGAAATGAACACAAATTCTCACTGACTGCTGGTGGTTGAAATATATGATTCTCTGCCATGAGCTAAGACCCATCAGAAACATTTCTCGTGTGAAAGGAATCCTAGAGTTTGAGAAATGGAATCATCCAGAAAACCTCCTATTTTCACTGAACACAATTCAGATTTTATGTTACTTAATGGTATGCTTTATTCACTGACTAAGAGAGCACACAACGGGAAGTAAGGTCTTGCAAATTAGCTTGTGAAAGCCAGGGCTCAGCAAAGATGGCACATGACAGGCACTTATTTTTTCTTCTTTCAATGTGTTGTCTAATTATAATTATGTAGAGTGAGCAGCAGAAGCCTTGCATTTGGTCACAGAAAAATTATAATCCAGTCCATGTAAGCCAAGGATGGAAGAGCTGTGCTCTAGGTTTCAAGCAAATGTACCTTCTGTCTCCATTAAATTGAACATTGCTCTCAGCAATACCCACAATTTGGACAAAGCTTAAGGAGTAAAAAGAAAGCCTTAGCATCTGTGTGGGCTGAGAATGTAAGTCAGTGGGTGGATTCTGAACATTGCTAAAGTGATTGGGGTAAAAAAAACATGTTTATTTGTTAAAATGGAAACAATCAGTAATGACAGGGAGCTGAAATATTTAGACAAAACTGTAATGGAGCCCAGAGGACATTTTTTTTTTAGTTCTCATGAAACAAAGTTGTGCCTTATGAAATAGCATACATATTTTTATAATTCTTTTACTGGGTACTCATTTAAAAAAATCTATCTAAATAAATAAGTAAATACATTTCTTTTATCTATTATGAAAACACAGTTCCAGGTCCGTTCTTGCTGTTATTTGTTGTGTGGCTTGCTTATCCAATTAGACGAGATACATATCTCTATTTACATTAGTTGCCTGGAACATTACAAACATTTGCCTTCAATGTGACCATCACCAAGGTAACCCGATGGTATTCTAAGTTGTGAATGACACCGATTTTAAATTAAAAGCAGGCTAAAAGTGCCCTAGTAACATAGGTTTAAAAAATTATTTTGGCCTAGATTTTTAAACACTTGTTTTTAAGTGTACCAAACTTTCTGCTTGTTTAAATCATTTCCAATCAAACGTGATACTCTTGGTTTTTAATAACAGTATTTACAGAGGATCTCTTTTTCTTCTCTCTCTAATGCAGCTCCTCCTTCCATAGGTCAGGGCTGTGTTCCTTATCTGAGGGGAACATCTGAGTAACTGCAGAGCACCCTGGTGATTTGTTCAAGATCATGAACCACTGAAAGAACTAAGACTATAATTCAGGGTACTGCTCCTTTAGATGAAAATATCACATGCCATGCTACTGTGATATCAAAAGGATATGAAACTCTAGTCTTCCTACAGTGCTAGCTGGATTTTATAAAATTGAAAAATCATTTTAGGCTGCAATTTAAAATAATGGTGGGAGATATTGGCCCTTGGGAAAGGACTGTTTCTTTGACTTCAAGTCTACGTTTCTGGTCATGTGATTTACTGAAAGGCCACTATTCTTAATGTAATCTAACACACAGTGCACAGCTCTTGTCACCACAGTCTTAGTGTCTGTGCAAATTCAGTTGTGAGAAACAAGCCTTTCAATAGACAGAGTAAGATTTTTCCTTCTGTAAACTGATTTCAAGCATGTATCAGTAAATAGCAGAAGATAATTTTTGCTAGAAGTGGTATTTCATTAAAATGGCCTCTACACACCATGTGTCTGTGGCTCATTTAATATGACAACAATAGCTTCTATTTATTGGCCAGCACTGTTCCAAGGTTGTTACATACATTATACCTCATTTACCTAAAACTGTGTTACTATAGCATGGAAATTTAAGCTTTCTTCATGGTAAAAGGTCTAAAATAATCAACTGCTGCACATGCCCCAGTTAGCTGGAATTTAGAGCATGGGATTCTAGAGACCCTTTTTCTTACAGGGAATGAAAACTGTCTCATGAGATTAACTTTTCCCTTCATGAGCATCACTGCCTCTGGGTTGAATTTCAGGGAGCTCAGCTTAGCCAAAGAATGGTATTATACTCGATTAGGTAAAAGACAGGGTAGAATTATCCTACCTTCCTCTTCCTTACTACCAGACCACCATCCCTTATCAAGTCCTATATTTATGCTGGAATCTAAAAATAAAGCTTGAACCCCTAGAGATACACAACTAAGCACCATTTGTACCTGAGAAGCTATATGAGTAGCCGGGAGTTTAAACACTGTGCCGTTTCTCAGAATGGACCCCCAGCCAGGCTTCACATGCATAATAGCACAGAGAGCAACAAAACATGCCAGCTTCATGCTTCTTTTTGTAAATTAGCTATGTCCTGTTATTTCTGAACCAACAGTAATAGTATTGCCCTTATCTTTTTTATCAATGAATTTGAAACTTAGCATTATTGGCCAGTTTGAAAAATATTCGTAATAAATGTATTTTGGCCTTTTTTTTGCAATATGTTGATATAATTAAGGGGAAAATTTGTACATTTACCATATTGCCAACCTGCAAATATTTTAATGTTTAGGTAACAAGGGCTTGCCAAACTGGCTTTTGGAATTAAAATCTATTATTCGTAAAGAAATCATACAGTTACCTAATTCAAGCTCACCCTGGTGTACATTATGTTTTAAATTATGTTATATGCCATAATATGTTACATTAATGTAAGTAACTATGGTAAAACTTTATTATAGCATTCCATGTACTTAATATCATTGCCTCATACTTGAAAATACCAACTAAACACCTATAAAATGATGTCATTACCACAGAGTAACTTCTTATTTAATAGGACAATCTCCTACAAACGTTGTGAAGATATTTTCTCATATGCAATTGGTATTAGACAAGCTAAACTGCAAATGCAATTATCACTTCATAAGATTTGCTAAGTCCTGTGAAGAAAAACTTTTTTGGACTAACGCAACTTAATACACCAAAAGCACTCTGATTTAGGGAACTGGAAGATTGGTGAGAACTGATGAAATATATGAATTATAGGATGTGTTTCTTCAAAGAGTAATTTGTTATAAAACTTTAAATGATGTGTTGGCAAAGGAGGTTATTGGGAAAAGCTTTCTTTAATAAAGGAATATGAATGTTTGATAACTAGCATGTTCACAACTTTGATATGAAAATTTGATTTTAATCTCATAAAAATGTGTTATTTATAGTGTTAATTTATTCAATATGCCTTTTTTCACAGGCACATGGGTTAAAGAAAAAAGCAGGTTAAAGAAAAAAAACTTTAATTTGGAACCAATATAAAGTACAACAAACTTCAAAGAAGTGGAAGCAAAATTAATAAAAAATGTTATGCAAAGTACTTTATGATGCAGTTAAAATGTTAATAGTTTTAAAACTTTTATTAATCTATAATTACGATACCAGTTGCTAAACCACTTAATACTTTTATTGTTCAATTTGAAAAAACACACCTGTACAGCCAGTTTTTCCTTTTTTGCCAGAATAGCCCATATCACAGTGGCAGATAAATGAGCCTTTAGTGTTTTCACAGGTTCCACTTAGGCAGATGTTTGGATTCAGGTCACATTCATTGACATCTGTAAAAAAACCCATAGATGTCATTAATACACGTAACTGTTTGATATCATTGAATAATTTTTCCCTGAAGTAAAATAACTATGACAAATAAATTAGAAACAGCAAAATGCTTTTTTTCAGAAAAAATATCAATATTATATTTAAGGAGGCCAATTCACATTTGCTTTGTATATTGCCAGATACTCATGAAGACTGCCTTTTATCTGGCCCACAGCCATCGGTCATGTACTCAAATAAACTGATTGGCTCCAGGCAGAGTCTAGAGCTTGTTTATGTGACATTCTACAAAACTCTTTAAAACAGCATACTCTGTTGCAGGATGAAAATTTTAATTCAGTCTGCATGATATTAACAATTTAGTTTTCATATTTTGAAAGAAAGGAAAGATCAACTGGTGGTAGTCTTGGTGCAAGTAGTTACAAACTTCATTTCTTTCCCAAATTAAAAATTATTTTTTATGACATTCATTTTAAACTCTAGGACCTCACAAATTTTCAGTAAAGGTTTTCAGAAGATAAGTGTGATAAAAATATAAATATAATCAATTCTAGACTCTTGCTTCTGGCCAAGATGGACTAATACGGATTGAAATGACTTTCCCATGTAAAACAACTGAAAAAAGGACAGTAGATTAAAAAAATGGTTTTCTAGACATTGCACATTAGGCAAAAAAAGACAGTGATCCCTGAGAGACAGAAAACAAACTGAGTTCTACAATTGCCCCAGATTACTGAGCAGAGAGAGTTTTATAACCGTGGCAAAGGGAGGGTATTGCCAAAAGGAACCAGGCAGTGTACCTGAGCTGAGTGGATGAATCTGGAAGTCCTTAAAAGCCAAGGTAACCAGAGTTCACAGGGCAGAGTAAAGGACGGAAGAGAGATGCATAGAGCAAGAGAGCTCTAAGAGCTCTGCTGAGGGTCTTCCTCAGTGTTCAGATGAGTAGTGATCAGTACATTTGTCCAAGGAAACAAACCACCTGAGGCTGGGGAAAGCACTACCCAAACGAATTAGAGGGAACAATCCTCAAAGTTCACAGAAGGCCTGGAATTGTGCCTGTCCCCACCAGCCAGACTGGAAAACCTCATAATTCACAGGGAATTGGGTAGAATATCCAGAAGGATCTGTCTCAGCAATGGAGCAAAATTAGCCCTAGACTAATTGCTACTTAAAAGCTTAAAAGCAAGACTTTGAAAGGGATCAATCTGTTTCCAAGTAATTTAATTGTATTCCAAAACAAAGCTCAAAAATGTTTCTAAGAATACAAAAATATCTACACCTAGTAAGGCAAAATTTACAATATCCAGCATCCAATAAAAAATTACTAGACATTCAGTGAAGCAGGAAAATATTACCCATAAAGAGGAAGAAACTCGATTTATTGAAATGACCCCCAACTAATACAGATGATAGAATTAGTAGATAAGGACATTAAAACAGTTATAACGGTAGTTCCTGTAGTCAAAAAAACTAGAGGAATGATTAAACTTATTAAGTAGAAACACAGAAGATATGAAAAAACACCAAAATGAAACTTTTATAAAGATGAAAACTACAACATCTGAGATGACAAGTACACTGGATGGGATTAAAGGCAGATTAGATATTATAGAAGAAATGTTTAACAAATTTGAAGGCATAGCAATAGAAACTATCCAACACAAATATGATCAGTTCTAGAGTTTACTGCCTTCTTGTCAGATATAAATTTTGCTTGTCTTTAGCCAAGCATTTTAAAAGCCTAAACTCTAGTCATAGCAGAAGGAGGGTTAAGTGGAGAGAAATAATGGACAGACATAAAAGAAACGTACATCTGGAATGGATCGATGGTCAGCTCAGTCCACATATATGACAAGAGCATCATATCACAGCCACAAGAAAGTTGTTCTTTGAATGCTGGCTTTAAAACATGGCTACTCGGCCCCTAAATATTCTTACCTTTTCATGGAATCCATCTTTTAACTACTCAAACTAACCTTTATGTAATTCACAATGCTTGTGAATAACCAGACAATCAGACAAGATGGAAAATTCTGCCTTCTCTGCTTACCTACACAAGTCTTCATGTCTTCAGATGCCATGAATCCATCATAACACAAGCACCTGTACTCGCCAGGTATATTTGTACACTGACCACCATCACAGATATTGGGATTATCTTCACACTCGTCGATGTCTGCAAAGAATAAAACCAACAACCACATGTTGTTGATATTGGTTCCATTATTCAGTGAGAAAACATTAACTGACCCAAGTCAAATAAACTCAACATACTAGCATAAAACTATTAACACTCAAATCCCAATGAAGCTTTATATAAATTATACCATCAGGTTATTCTTAGTTAAAAAGGAGAGAACCATTTTCAAGATTCATAATATACTGTTCAAGGACAGTGACCTATTTAAGTGTCTATCACTGAATTAAAAATTTTATCTCATTGAATTTATCATTCAAAAATGATTGTGAATCTTGTTTTCCTCATTGTCAAATTATAAATGCCTAAGGTCTATCATCTATTTTAATGATATATTAAGGTGAAAAATTGCTTGAAATAAGAATATCTACTTAGATGCACTTTAGTAATAATATTTATTTTTAACAATTTTTATAGCCAAATTTATACCTAGAGTTCTTTTAGGGAAATTTTTCTAGGTCGGATAAAATAATTTTGGCTCCTAAGGCCAAATTGTCTTCTTAACCTAATCCAGAATCAAAACCTACATTACCCACTCCATTTCTCATCTCTAGTTGGCTGCACGGCTCTGCTAGCTCAGGGTGATACAACAGGAAGTATAAATTAGAGCAGTGGTTCTCAAACTTTAGCACGCATCCAAACCTTTTTGATGGCTTGTGAAAACACGAATTACTGGGATACACCCCAGTAGTTTCTGATTCAGTAGATCTGGGATGGGGCCTGAGGTTTTGCATTTTTTACAAGTTCTCAGGTGATGCCAACGTTGTCATGCAAGGAATACGCCTGGAGTAGCACTGAATTAGGCCAAAAGATTAAACTCTTTAAAATTCTGATCAATGAAGGATAATGTATTTTATATTCCATTTATTATTATGTGCCAAGTACTATGCTAAGTTCTGTAAATAAAGTTTATTTATTTTACTGTAAATAAAGTTCTTTCACATGGGTGAGCTGAACTCCATTTTATAGATAAGGATTCTGGTGCTAAGTATCTTGATAAACGACATGAAGTTTAAACATGTGACAAGCAAAGATTTGAACCCAAGTCGGTCTGACTCCAAACGGGGCCCAGAACCACTCTACTTAGGGTCCTGTTATTGAGAAATTTCAACACAAGGCTAAAACCTACTCACCAGTGCATGATCTCTGGTCAGGCATTAGCGCAAATCCTGGTTGACAGCTACATTCATAGCTGCCTTCAGAGTTTGTGCAGAAGGTTTCACAGCCACCATTCATTATGTTGCATTCATCAATGTCTGAAAGAAATGAAATTAGTATCACCTTCTGGTATGGTTTGAATGTCTGTCCCCTCCAAAACCCATGTTGAGATTTAACTGCCATTGTAACAGTATTAAGAGGTGGGACCTTTATGAGGTAATTAGGCCATGAGGGCTCCATCCATTAATAAAGGGCAAGTTCAGCTCCCTCTTGCTCTCTCTTACCCTCTCACCTTCCACCCCAGGATAATACAGCAAGAAAGCCCGTGCTAGATGCTAGCACTTTGATAGTGGATTTCCCAGCCTCCAGAACTGTGAGCCAAAACATTTCTCTTCATTATAAATTACCTAGTCTCTGGTATTCTGTCAGGCACCACAAAAATGGGCTTAGACACCCTCCTCTGTGTTTATGAGCATGGCATATGTTTAAGGTTTCCAAGCATCAGTCAAGGAAAGTGGGGGGAAAAAGCATCCCAGGGCAATTGGAAGTCACTGTTTGATTCCTTTAACAAATATTAACTACACACCTGCCATGAGAATCTAATAGTAAATGAGACAGCACTATCTCTGCCTTTATAATGATTATACTGCAGCCTGGGAGACAGACAAACAATTAAATGCATGATACATGATGTGCCCCTTGCAATGCAGAAGTACTTGGTGCTGGGAGAACATATCCCAGTCATGATAATGGACACATGGGTGAGATTCTCTTGGAAACAGATTCAGTTGAAAATTTGAAATTTAGTGTGATTTGCTGAGGTTCCAATCCTTCGCAAGAACCTGAGTTGGAGTTTTGAGTTGTCCTGGGCCATGTTTCAGAAGAATTTGGGCTGATTTATGGTTTTGGGTGGAAACCATGTGAGACTTGGCAGTTCCACATGGTATAAACCCCAAACCAGGCAAAAACTGGCAGATTTCACATTTCACTTTGACTTGGGGCACAATAAAGCCACAGGGTTTTCTGTGCCACTCTTCGAAGAACAACTAAACCTACGGAGGGCCAACCACAGAGCAAAATGCTTGTGCCACAAAAACCCATCTTTAAGGAGTGCCAGACGTGGCCTCTCTTTCAATGTAAGATATGAACATTCCATGGTCTTCTTTCCAACAATTATTCTTTGAAATCTTTTAGCTGATCTAAACCACTCAAGGGGCAGAAATTTCCCCCTATGCTTTTTTGTCTTTTCTATAGCACTCACTGTGTTTAGTTTATTCCAGGTGGTTAGTTATCACTTGCTGATTTGCCAGGGAGCAAATGAGCATCGAGTTAGTTATCACTTAGCATGTGCATAAACAAAGCATATGCCACTGTCCACTATTCAAAACAGCATGGGTCAAATAATACTTATTAGAGCTACAACATCCTATGTCCTTCATTTAACTGGTTCTTTAAACAGATAAGGGAGGTGAGATCCAAAGATTGTGAGCCACTGTAAAAAGAATCTTACTTACAGGGAAACAAGAAAGATCAAGTAAAAGTAAACAGTGGTGAAAACAGAACTCAGAGTCCATTGCTTGAGTGTTTTAGAAAAGAGACTAAATAAAATAAAATAAAATAAAATACAGAACTTACCAACACAAAACAGCCTGTCGGGAGTTGATTGGTAGCCGGGGTTGCAGGCACACTGATACTTCCCGATGAGGTTCACGCAGCGGCCGTTGGGGCAGAGGTGTGCGCTCAGTTCACACTCGTTGATGTCTGTTGAGAAAATAAGAAGAGCAAACATCCAAATGTAAGCGTCTGGCTCTGGCGGAGACGTGGGTCAGACGACTGACCACAGGGAAGTGGTGTGAAAGTCTTGCTCCTTACCAATACATGCAGAGATGTTGGGGGACAGCTGATGACCAGACGGGCACTCGCAGCGGAAACTTCCCTCCGTGTTTAGGCAAACACCTCCTCGGCATAGGAGAGGATCTCTCTGACACTCGTCGATATCTGCAAAAGGGAAATGACTGTGCTGGAGATGGGGGTAGTGTCCTGATCCCCTTTACTGGGCAGAGCACCAACCCCCAGTTGCTGCATGTCCTGGCTGCTAAGAGCTCAGAGGTTCCCTTCTTGGAGAATTGCTGTCCACCTCACTCAGAAATGCCTGGGACCTGAGAGATTATATCCCTGTCCCATGCTGAGGACCACCCATGGCCAATGACTGATTGAACTGACATGGGAGTATAAAATTCTCACCTCGCTGTCTCAAAGGTGGGACGACCCTGTTGCCATTCACACTCCAGAGCTCCCTGTAGGATCAGACTAAGGCTAAAATGCAGCCAAACTCATGGCGTATCTTCTTCTCCCCTGCACTAACCTGCTTCCCTCACTTCCTGACAGATTCCTCCTGAGCTCACTCCCTCAAAACAAAACAAAAAATCACTTTTTGCAAGAATCCCCATTTCAGACTTTGTTTCCAGGACCTAGGACCTAGAGCTAAGGCAATCAGCTTAATCAATCTCCTTTCCTAGAAATGTTGGAAAGAAACCCTGTAATGGGACCTCTACTGTAGCTTCTGTTTGAATTGTTCTCTCATCCCGTGGAGTGTCTATTCCAGGTGTTAAGCTCACTTCTCAAGGACCCACAGCTGGTCTCCGAGGTCACCCACAACCCCACAGCATGAATTCCCTCATTCCTTTGGCCTGTCAGTCTCCCTCTGCGGCAGACTGATTCCTGACTCGCTGGTCTCCTTGCTACTGGGGCAGCAGGAAGAACCAGGCCCTGAGTCATGGAAGCGTCATGGACTCCTCTTCCTGTGCTGAGCAAATGACCATGGACTCACCCATGCAGTTCTTCATCATCATGAATCCACTTTCGTAGCCTTCGTCGCACCTGCATTCAAAGTCCCCTGGGGTGTTCACGCACTGGCCCCGGCCACACAGGTCAGGAGATATGCGGCATTCGTCAATGTCTGCACGAAGACGGCAAGTGGCAGCAAGTGAGCATCAGCGCAACCTTAATTCTTGTGGCCATAAGTTAAAGATGAAGAATTTTAACGGATGTCCCCTCTCCTGCCCCTTGAGGCCCATTCACTGACCTGTGCAGTTCCTTTCTTCGGAGTCAAGAGCAAAGCCACTGTCACACCTGCACTTGAAGCTGCCAATGGTGTTTCTGCACTTGCCGTGGGTGCAGAGGCTGGGTATCATCTTGCACTCATTGATATCTTCAAGAAAAATAAAATGTGGGGGGAAAAGTTTATGAGCGACCAGCGAGGAGGTCTCGGCACCTGCCATTTTAAACCAGAAGGTTGGAAGGTCTTGACTTAAGTCTTGGCAATACTCATTTCAAAGAATGTGTGATGATCCGTGAGAAATATGACTTTGTAAACATTTCTAGCCTTTTAAACTTCTACATTCCATAAAGCATTCTTAGAGAAGCAAAGGATCTGTTTATTGGACTTCT
This sequence comes from Lepilemur ruficaudatus, assembly GCA_963574885.1. Taxonomy (NCBI): domain Eukaryota; kingdom Metazoa; phylum Chordata; class Mammalia; order Primates; family Lepilemuridae; genus Lepilemur; species Lepilemur ruficaudatus. The sequence continues at coordinate 51,433 of CAUYRT010054146.1, read as the reverse complement.
AGGGTCCAGAACACTGCCTGATATATAGTGAATACTTTATAACTATTTGCTGAATGAATAAAACATTCTAAACTCCTAGTTTAGAATCAATACAGTTTAATTTACTGTACTTAAAGCAGATAGAAGATTAGAATAAATTGTCCCACAGCAAACAGTTGAATGTGTAGTAGAATGAGATATTCATTTAATGTTCTTTGATGCTTTCTTGGATATACCAAAAATCTAAGAATTTTAAAAGATGTCATTTATAATTCAAATTATTTGCAAATAACCTGTACTATTTTAAAACATTTTCTCAGTATTCTATACCATTAAGATTTCATTAATATAATTTAAAGAGCTTCTCGTAGGCTAGCAGACTCTGCACATGTGTAACATGTAACCTGAGTGTCCTCTTATAGGAGCCTTTCCAAAGCACGACCTAGAGCTCAAGAAATACAAATTCATTTCTACCTAAAGCCATGTGAGACAGAACTGGCAGATTCAATCTCAAGAACATCAAGTCCTTCAGCAGCAATGAATCGCCACAGCTTTTGGAAGCAAATTATTCAAGTTCCTTTGAATTTACTTAAAAGACATTTAAGAAGGCCTTCTAGAAACTATCTTTCCACACAGAACAATTTTAACCCCCAGGGCTTCTTGGACCAAAATCTCAGGGAAAAAAAAAAGAAGTCTATACTTTTGTACACAAAGGTAATTATATAATTCAGAAGTAAAAAAATCCATGCTGAGATGATCAAGCAAAGTTCTGGGATCATAAAAAAGCATCCTGTTGGTCTAAAAAGAAAAGCAGTCAACTATTGAAAACATTGTACCTTTGAAGAAAGGTTTTCCATTTGTAATTTCTTTTGTGGCAAATCCGGGTCCTCTGGGACAGAGCTCATCATACTCAGGGGTATTTCTCACGGGACACTCCTCACATTCCTCGGTACCCCAGGCTGCCCCAACAGAGCAGCAGCAGGCATCCATGCGGTGGCGGCCAGCGATGGGCAGGGTGCACTCCTCCTCCTCATACCTCAGGAAGCAGGTTTCCAGGCGGATATCTGTCAAAGGGAACCAAGGGAGGCTGAGGAGAGCTATTTTGTTTTCACTGCCCCAGACTGCCAACATTTTGTTGGGCAAGGTACAGCATACAAAATGATTTGCTATATACTTAACTGATTGGAATTAATTTTTTGCCTTATAAGAAACCCAGCTATGTGGTAGGAATTCCTGCTTAATAAAGACTCTCTTCTTTTTGCCAATCCATATTTGCACTTCCTATTTCTGAAAAGTTCTTGTTCAATTTTAGGTGTTTTCTGATCATTTTACACGAGCAGCAGGATTCTGAGAGATCCCACCATGCCCTTCTGGGAGATGTCTTCTCTTGTACAGACATGCCTATCACTGATGTCTGCACTCCAGGATGTCTTGGCATCTCTGCTACAGCTGAAAGCAAACTGCACTCTTTATCGCTGGAGTATGTCCAAGCTAGCTCAGTCACCTTCTTCTCAGACCCACTTCACTTCTGGCAAGGTAGAACAGTGAACTACGGAATGACTGCCCTACTTGAGATTAAAGAGGAAAAACAGCAAAGAAAAGCTATTCACTCTTCTTCTCAAATATTTCTTTCACCTCAACATGTGCTTATGTGCATATTCTTCAGGACACACATGAGATACTTCTATTCCTAACCCCAAACTCATAGGATTGGGAGGAACAGTTGAAAGACCAGAGGTCAAAAGACCCAGATTTTGGTCCTTCTGCAGCTAAGTCACTCATCTTTGATAAATTATTACTCCTGAACCTGAATTTCAGCATCCATTAAATGATGTTGCACCCATCTCTCAGGAGGTGCTGTGAGGCTCAAATGACATTATGCATCTGAAATTTATATTATAAAGTGTAATTAAAATGCAAGACATTTCTTCTTTCTCTTTCTTCTTCACAATATGGTCGTTAACAATTCACCTAAGTGCGTGAGCTCATGTTACAAAGCTTTTGAAGCTTTTTGGGAAACTTTACATTCAAGTTGCTTATATCAAGAGAGATAGTTTTTAAATGAATTCTAAATAAAACACTGAGGCATCTTTCAACTGAAGAACCTGGAAGAAGTTTCTCATTAAATACTGATCCCTCCTAAACAAAGAAACTCTCTAAAATTCAAAATGGGATTAACTGACAACCTGAATTACAAAAATACTCCAGGCTCTGAATCCCTCTTCTATTCCATGCTACTTACACAAAAAGCATAAAGTTCTATATCTAAAGGTTTGTTAGCTCTAAATTGTATGTGATCAAAATCCCTTAACAGCATACCATTCATTTAACCACCTAGAGTGGTCTTCACCAAGGATGCTCTTCAGAGTAATGTGGTTACAGATACTCAGTACAGCAGAGCAACATTTCTAGCAACAGAGACTCAGAAACAAGTGATCCAAGGGATATATTCCAGGCAGTCAGAAGTCATAGTAGTAACATGAGAATAAGTCTTCCAGACCCACAAGTATGACAGTGGGATCTCAAACTTGCTGCCACCACAAGCCCTTAGGAGCTTAGGATTTAGAATCTAAGAACCTAGAGTTCTAGGCTCTGTGTTCAGACTCTTCCACAACACTGGGATAAAATGATTGGGCCTGAGGGCCCTACTTTGGTTCTAGCAGTTGGCATGGAGAATCCTACCACAACTACCAGTGACAATCGCCCTGGGCTCCCTCAAGGTCACTCTTTAGGACAGTGGCACCTTCACTCGTGATACCCACAGTGTTTCCTACAAGGACCTGTCCTTCTGGTCAACGGCAGACGTGGGCAGAAGACATGGGCTACAGTTTCTAATTATGTGTAAATGTTGTTGTTCTTCCCACCACTCACCTTGTATTTTATAGTCCATGGCATACAGGGGCATATTTAAGAGCTCTGGAATAATAACTGTGATGGTAGTGATTTAAGGAATAGTTACATATCAGCAAAGGACTAAAGTTTTTCCTTATTAACATGCTCTTGATAGTTGAAAACATGTTAGTGATAAAAAGCAAAGAGCTTGAGTCAGGAAGACTGTGGCCAAGGAAGCCATCATGGAAGCTAATGGACAGGCTGAGTTTGGGAGTGTTTGTCTGTACTTCAAACCAAACGTTTGGCTAACTGAGTTTTGTTAACTGAGTTTCTAACAATCTTTAAGAAATGATTATTACAAAAAGAATGAGCTCAGTATTTACCAAGGCAGATCCTTCCTGTGGCATCCAAAGTCATTCCGCTGGGACACTGACACTTGAATGATCCCCTAGTGTTAACACAGAGGCCATTTTTGCACACTCCTGGGAACACTTCACATTCATCTATATCTAAAAATAAAAAAAAAGCATGAAGTTAATATATCTTTATAATATAATTCTACCTTATTATATTCATGGAGTCATAATTACTCTCCATTTTGAATCTGGCAAGTTCACAAAACTAGTTTGTCTCCAAATAGTTCAAGTAAGATTTCTGGGATGTCTGACTAGCAACTAGACTGAGCCCTCCTATTCCCAAAGATATAAGAGTTTCTCTATCAGTCTCAAGGAATAACTTTTGAGTTGTGGAGACAAAGAGCTGGTGTGAGTTTCTGGGGAGAGCTCTGCTGTGGGCATCTCAGGTAAGGTTACCAGGGGCCATATAATTTGCTTTCTGAGACCAGATGTCTGGATATAAATAGAGAAACAAAAGCCTGGTCTTTCAAACTAGCAGAACAGAAACAGCTTGAAGGTGAGCACAGAAAAAATTCCTACTGAGGAGTATGTGGGCCAGTGAAAAGTCTCTTTCAAGAAGTGTTGAGAAGTCATCAGAAAGTGTGTAACTAATTCTATCTCAGCAATGGTCTCAGGCTGTTCTGTCGATGCCTTGATGGTGTCCCAGCTTGGGTTGAGAAGAGTCAAAAGATGCTCATGTTCATTTATTCATCGTTGACCCAATCTCTCTCAAATGTACCAGTCCCTCCCAGTTTGCTTAATGGAGAGCAATATGTTCTCTGCACTTAATTTGGAAAAATATTCACCATCAAGTTAATCCAAAGAAAGGCACTTACTTGCCAATGCCAAAGAAAAGGAATATTAGCTAAGAAACTCATACACACTATGCCTCTATTTAGAAGAAATAACCCTCCAAGATAGGAATGTTAAAAAAAATATTCTAAATCTTTCCTTATAAGAGAGGTAAATAAATATGGGGAGGGGGTAGAATCTACCTTTTTGGGTTCTTTTGCTCTAACAAGTTCTGGCCACTTGTACACTAAAATGTGCTGCTGAGGTCAGATAAGTTATTATATTAGCAGTGGGTCTGGACCAGAGAAAGGCCAAAGGATTCAGTCATCATTTGGAAAGCAAGACCTTGGGTGGGGGTTGTAGTGTTCCTCTTTGTTTTAGCAGGGAAAAAACTTCATTTCATCCCACATATGGGACTAATTGCTGTTTTTAAAATTTTTCAGCTGCTGTGTCATGTCAGGTTGTGTTAGTCACCATGACCTATGTCTATCTGGGACTCCGTGAGAAAGAACTGCAGCAAACTGGAGAGAATCCACACAGACCTTCAGAAAAGAGGCAGTGGAGTGCATCCTTCTAAATCATCCACAACCATGAAACAAATAAACAAAAGACTCCAGGGCAAACCAAGAGAAATGCAAATTTTACAGCCTCATCAAAAGCTTCCTGTCTGTCTCTTCCTGACAGATAGCAGGTCAGCTGTGGTCAGCCTAAAACATTTCCAGCCACCCTGTCCTTTGGCCATAGTGATCTGACACTGACAATAGCATATATATGCTTGTGAAATTAACATCTGTTCTGTTCTGCAGTTCTTATTTTTTTTCTCTGCTATGTATCTCTCACTGTGAAGTTACGTGACAGCTTTATCCAGTCCAAGCTAACATAAGCATTCTTTATGCATGAAAAATTTATGGTTTATAAATAATCAGAAATACCTTCACATTGTGTTCCTTTAATTCTTGAGTACCCTTTACCACAAATGGGATCTGTTAAAAAAAAAAAAAAAACCAAAAGCAAATTTAAGATAACAATATCCAGACTTTGTAGTTATGACATAGTATAAGAAACATGAGAGAGGACCTGGAACCTGAATTAGATTTTCTTTCTATGAATAAATATGAGATAACAAAGTATTTTTGAGACTGCATAGGTCAGGAAGAAGAATAATGAAATGTCTCCTCAAATAAAGCTCAATTCCTCTAAGATATCCTAAAAAACACAAAGGTACCCTACAGATCATGCTCAAGTGAGAGCTAAGAGGTAAACTGAATATAGATTTCTCTCTTCCTATTATCTTGAAAACAGGAATCACACCATAGGATTACTGTAACATAAATACAGAAAACACTGTCTAGAATTTGTAGATCTCATGCCCTGCAGCATTCACACTACATAAATTCACACGTTTATGTATTCAAACATTGAATCAACAAAACCATAAAAAAGCCTCTCAAACCTCAGCTTCCCAGTAGACTTAGAAGTTCAGAAATCGTTATGAAGTTTAGTCCGAATACTGGTTTCTTTATACCAATTAGCGTTTTGGAAGAGAATTTGTACCTGTAAAAAGCCCAGGACTCCTAACCACGAGGTTCCCAAGAGAGCCAGTAGGCACTGGTGCTCCAGGGAAGCAGCACAAGCTAACCACATTACAGTGTGGTTACCGCAGCACATAAAATGATTGTCCTTGACACTTATTTCCCATGCAGCAGTATGTTTCATTGAGGTCATCAGAAGTAAGTCTTGTAAAATTCCCCTGTGAACCTAAATAAACACAATGCTAGGCTTCCCCTTTTTATGCAAAGAACAAAGGGTGGCACAGGAGCCACAGCATGGGTTTCTCTTACCAACTTGGCACAGGGTGCAGGGGCTCCCCCAGGCAGCACCAAGGGAGGAGCAGCACTGGGACTTCAAGGTGGCTCCGTTGATGTTGATCTCACACCGCCCGTTGATGACAGTCTGCCAGCAAGTGCCCTTGATGGTTTCTGCAGACAACGAAATAATATTTAATAGATATTTAATAGAATCCATGTCAACAATCTAAACATGCACACTGGAATTACAGCAAGAACAGCACTATGAAACAAGCAACAATGACAGTTTTTAATGTTGTTTTCATACTTAAACTCTTTTGCAGTAAAAGCTGACATTAAGGAGAGCAGTACTGGTAAATATAGAAAAGTCATTCTAAGAAAGATAAATACCTATGCAGATGGTTTTTGTTGGATCCAAAGTACTTTCAGAAGAACATTCACAAATAAAAGAGCCTGGGCTGTTCTTGCAGACTCCATTAATGCAAGGACTTGATTCACATTCGTCGATGTCTGCAACAAAAACAGGTCTACATTACTGCTAAAAGCTACTCTTGGGCCTAAATGAGTAGGCCTGAATTGCTACCACATATTTTTCATTAGATAGCAAAGCCGACCTAAATAGATTTTTCTAGACTAGATGGAATGCCAACATGGTAATTGAGCATATCTCCATAGTATAGAATGCAGCACTTGACTGAATCTTTTTATTCAGAAAATCTGGAGCACTTGTAGATGTGATTTCTGAGTTATTAATTCAAAAAGCATATATAATATTTTCTTAATGTATTCAATGATGGCAAATAAATGCCAGTTGAAGATAATTGCAAAATGAAACTTTTAAACAGCATTTAAGTGCAAAATAAATAGCAAATAAAATACCAGTTGCAGGTAAATACCATCAGTGGCTTACAAACTACATACAAGTGCCATTTAGGACAAGAGAATTTCAACTAAATCAGCATCACTGTCTAAAATACAAGTGACTCTAATTTATTCGTATGGTTTCCTAATGGCATTCCAAAAGGCAGCAAAGTACACAGTTTAAGAACAAAAATATGGTTTACCTTCACAGGTTTTTAGGTCAGGTTTATATACAAATCCTTTGGGGCAGGTACAGACAAAACTTCCAGGAGTGTTTCTACATTGTCCATTGTCACAAAGTAGACTGTTCAGTACACATTCATTAATATCTGGAAAGTCAATGAAAACGAACATTTAAAAGAGTCCGTCCTTTGTATGCAACTTTTTTGCTCTTTTAGGTTAGGTCTTTAAAGTCATAATAATATAATCGATTCAAACAAAGAGGCAAAACTCCTGGACTATTGGTTTTTGCCTCAATTACCTTATTTTAGGAAAATAGGGGCTTGAACTGGTTATCTAAACTAGGTATTTACAAAGCCTACAATCACCAGCCACTATTTAATTCACTTCTTTCTTAGGCAGGAAAAAAACCCAGCATTTGCTGGAAATCATTAATCTTTACTTTATATAACTACTTCATTGTGTCAGAATTAAGAGGACTAATCTTACTGATTTAAGGAACTAAATAAATATTTAGAAAGTGTGGTCCATCTTTGATATGTATTAGTTCCAGGATGGGTATTTCTTCCTTATAATAATTTAAGTTGTCTGCAGTTATGTTTATAAAGTATGAAGCAATCCGTAGAGTTTATATTTGTCACTGGGAATTTAAACTCATGATTCAGAGAGCTGAGGAAAACTCCTTGCTTTTAGCTGAATAATATGCCTGTCTGAAACAAAACCCAACTTTAAGGTACATATTACTTAGATAATTTTGTAAATGTAGAAATTATGCAGTTTGTTTTATTCCTTTAAGCTCAATTACATCCTGCAGCCCAGAAAATTAGCTAGACCTTCAAAAGAAATTTTTTACACACTGAGAGATTCTAATTATTAATAGATCATCATTTGACAGTTATTAGCCCTAACGTAAAGGATATACAAATTTAGCACTGAGAAACTGCCTGGTTCACAGCAATAAATACACTTAAATCAGTAACATATTTATAAAGTACTTAAAATATGGAAAAATCAGGTATGAAGTTATATTATTATCTGGGCACACAGCATGCTGAGAATTCTATCAAAATAATATAAGGAATGCTAATGCTTCCCCAAAGGGTCCCCAGCACCAAAGGACATCAGATGGTAAAGGAAGAGACATGACAAATAAAACGGCTTGATGTGCAGGGACATATGAGGGTAGGAACTTTCTTCTCTTGGGTCAGAACATATAGTTCTGATGGCTGGATGGAAAACAGTTCAGTCCAGCACTCAGCAAGTACTGGTATTTACTGGATTACGTGTGGTATTGAAAGAATGAAAGACTTTTTGTTTATTTCAATCTGCATCATCTCTGAATAATTACACGTTCCAAAAACATAGACTAGTACCTTAGACTAGTACCTTCCAAAAATATCACCAATGGCAGGTGAGAAGAAGCTCCTAACTCTAAAGCCCTATATGGCTCTCAAAAGCAAAAAATACATTTGAAGTCTCCTATTTTATCTTAAAGTTTATTAATTTTCATCCTGCCCCATAAAAGTATGTTTGCTTGTGTGTAAAAGGTGCTTTTCCTCCACATTAAAATGAGGCACCATCTTACATTTTGGTTTTTGTACCTCCTGAAATATTCCCATGAATATGAATATCCTGGTTTTTGAAGATCAACTTCAGGGAACTTTAGTTGGTCCCTAAACTACAGAGTGAGCAATGCATTTCAGAAAATACTAGTCTAGGAGAATGTTGAAGAAAAACTTTTAGTGTCCATTTGACTATTTTCTTCTGAACCAAATGATTTATTTAGTTATTAGCTGGCACCTTCATCAAGAATTGTTAGAACCTCAAAAATGGTGTGTGTTGAGCTTAACAGAGCATTTAACACTGAAAGTAAGTTGTATTTTCTCTGGTTAAATCTAGTAAGTGGCTGGGAGAAGGGCTGCTTTTCTCAGTAAAAACCAGGATGACTTTGTAGCCACATGAGAATAGCTCAGAATCTTTGTGTTTTATATATCTAAGGAGCTTCTCTTTTAAGGAGTAAATCTGAAACATCATTATTCATAAAGTGTCAAGATTGAGTTATATAATTTTTTGCTAATAAAAACATGTATATGCCATGCCAACATCTGAAGTGTAAAGCAACCATTTGCCCAGTCCTTTAAGCTACTCAAGAGCAGTCTTCTCCAGGTAACAACAGGGGGAACGCATTATGCATGAAATGTCTTAGGAAAACTTCTTACCAACACAGTTTTTCCCAGTTGAATCTACTTCATATCCTGAATTGCATATGCATTTGTAGGTCCCACGAAGATTTTCACAAATTCCATTTGGGCAAATATCAGGATCTAAGGCACATTCATTTATGTCTGCACCACAAAAAGTTTAAAATCAATTAACATTCTAAAATAAACAGCAAACGAACTGTTAACAACATAACATTACAATAAATGTAATGACCTAAGGACCTCTTGAATAATAATAAAAAGAAAATGCTTGATCCCTTTTTCTTACAGTGAGATATTCTGAGTCAAATCTTTCTTCCACTAGTCCCTAAGAAGAACTTGGCATGTGAGCTGGACCTACAAGATTACCAATCCTTAATCAAGCTGAAGGAGACCTCCTGGGCATCTCCTGGTCTAAGCACCAAGATGGAAAAGTGGATCAACTGCAGAGCCCAAGTCCCTACAATTGGTCTCCCTATCACCAGCCCTTCCCTCTTCAATCTACCTCCCACACTGCCACTGTTCCTAACATGCTAGAAACAAGGTGACAATGTCATTCCCATGGTCAAACTTTTGTAGGTTCAATAATGTCCCCAAGATTAAATTAAAATATGAATCCTTTGTTTATTTACTCCAAATTTCTCCCTCTTCCATGAACATACAATGCCCTCTTCACTCTGTCAGGAATGCCTGAAGCAGGCCTATTCGTTGACCAAAACCCAGCTCAAACACCACCTGCAGAGGGGTGGGACATGCTTGAAAAGTAGTTGGGGAGCGGAATTAGGGGTCTCAATAGGGGAAAGGAATTCCTCTAAAACTGATTTATGTGATTAACTGTACAACTCGGTAAATTCACTGAAAATCATTTAATTGTACACTTAAAATGGAATAAAGGCGTGATATGTAAAGCATACTTCAATAAAGGAAAAAAAAATGTTGAAAAAAAAGAAAGCCTCTGCTACTCTGCCCAGATGACGCAGGGTCCTCCCTCTTCTGTGCTCTCACAGACTGAGGTGGGCTCTCCTAGGCAAGGGTGACGCAGAATGACAATTGGTGAATGGGTAGTCTCAAATCCTGGTTGCCTGAAATCAGGGCTGATTCTTTTTGTTCTTCTCCAAGACCCGATCACAATTTACTTATTTTCCACTAACTCCTTATTCATTATAAATTTCCATACTTCTTCTCATTCCTCCTCCAAATACCCCCTCCCATCTTCATTCAAACATAATGACGAAATTAATCATGTTGAATGAACCAACAATCAATTCGGCCAGTCCACTTTTTCCCCCAGAACTCTCCTGAATCAAAATGTTTAGCTTTATATTAATAAAAGAATCCCATCTACTTTCTTCTTGTCTATTTTTACACTTGTTCCAATTCTCCCTTTTAACTTTAATTCTTTCTATGGCACCGATATTTCTCTAGTTCTAACTCCTACACTTAAATATTCCATTCTCTTTCAACTCAATTAATTGCTGTCACTGCTTGTTAAAAAATATGATGGCTCTCTTTTGCCACCTTATAATGACTGAGCACTTGACAGTTAAGAAATCATTCAGAATGTAGATGGATAATGGTTCACCCAGCCTATAATCCTGACTGTACTTGATAGTGGAAGATCCAAAGGAGGGTCAGGCTGCCAAGCCAGAACATCTCATCCACAGGCACCCTTCAACTGCCCTGGGAGGCCAGTCCCTTCGGTGGCCCAGCCCCACACCCACACCCAGCAATCCCAGAGCCCACCATACCATGGCTGCTCTGCCATTGGGGGTTTCTAGATGTCCAAGGTACAGCATGCAGTGACGGCCACAGAGGGAGCCAGGCCAGACTGGTATAAAGGGACCAACTGGAAACTCACAGGAAGGCCCGATGCTGCCTCTGCACATGCTTAAGGTAGTAAATTTTGAAACAAATCCTTACCGCTGCCTGCTGATGTCATTCCCGGACCGCTGCTGCAGAGTGCCTGATATTCCGCTGCAATAAATTAACAGACAGTAAACGATTCCCTTGTTTGCAGAACAAGTCGATCCTGCCCTTGAGTTTGCACACATCATTTCATCCAAAGTGAGTAGAACCCGATTTAAAGTGGTAACGGAAGAGGAGCCATCTCCAGGGAGTCACCTTGAAACCAGGCTCCCATTGTAAAGGCTCCGCATCACTGAGGAAAACAATTTTTAAGGATACAGGCAAGTTACCGCAATTCCTTGCACAAAGCACTTGTGGAAAAGGTGTTTTTCCTACAACTTGATTTTGTTCACCAGGGAACACTTTACACTTACAGTGAAATGTGCCTGTTAAAATGTGGTTTCTTAACTATTAATAAAACTTTCTCCCACCATCTTGGGAATAATTTTGTTTCTCAGTACTAGCTGTTTTCTCGGTATAATCAAGTTCTCAACATTTCCTCATTTCTCTCTGCAAATTCTCTAGCCTCCCCTCACAAGAATAACAGAATATCTACTCCTGCATTTAAATGCATTTTTAAAGTTAATATTTATCAGAAAACTGCATTCATTCTCCATGATATATCCATAGGGAAAGTATTGCTTAATGCTAAAACTGTTAGATCTTATTGAAGAAGCTGAGGTACACAGAACATGTTCCCAAATTTATGATGGAATCAGATTTCTATTTCTTAAAATTAACACAATGTTTTTGCATACAATTCCAACAATGTTTAGATGAACATAAGAGTGAATGATGAAAATGGAGAACTAACTGGAATCACACTGTATCTGAGGAAAAGAAACTAAAGCGTCCCCTTAGCTGCCCAAGGTTTCTGGCAGGCACAGTCTCATGGTCAAATGTGAATCATCTGCACTTAACTGGAAGAAGTGAATATTAGAGGTGTGCTTTTTTGTAAAGACTGACTACAACTCCACTGAGGAAGCAAATAGCTCTCATATTACACTTTGACATGCTAGAGAATTGCATTCCTGATGACTGTGGATACAAATGAGTTATACAAACAAACAAAAAAAAACCCCACTGTGTCTTCTAACAAATGTTAATTTGAGAAAAGCAGTGAAATCCCTTAATTTTTAAATCATCTTAAAAGGGACCAAAAAGAGAACCAATGGGAAGGTGGCTGCCATTGTGTGTTTGAAAGCCAGGGACTGGTAGTCAAAAGCAATTTGTCCCTTTCTATTTTGTTATATCAATCAGCAATTAATTAAAATATTCATGAAATACTGTAAGTAATACAACAAGAAAAACAAAATCAAGCCAGTTTTGTAAAAAGCACTTTTACAGTTAATGGCAAATTAGCTGATGCTTGGCCTAAATGGAAGCAAATTACTGTCACCATTGTTTTCCATTTGGCCAGGATCTGGTGCTAGACCATTCTTTGTAGTGAAGTCAAATCAGCGTGGGTTTGAATGCTGATGACAAGGCTTATTGCTGGGGGTCTTGGGAGCAAGTCCTTTCTGTCTGTTAGTTTTCTCCTCTATAAATTGGAGGTAACGATACCCATTTCACCAGGTAGTTCTGCGGATTTAATGAGAGAACATGTAACAGTGCACAGCTCAAGCACTGAATGAGGGGTAGGTACTGCTGCGTTAACTTGGTGTAGTGCTATGGAGGACACATGAGAAAACTCCCCAGAATGACACTCCTGTGGGTTTAACTGACCAATTTCTGTGAGGAGCAAATGCCATTGTCAGAAGGCTGAGGAGGCAAGAGGGCTTGAATGAGCTTCAGTAGCCAGTGAGAAAAAGCTTCATGTATAGTTTGTCTGATGTACAGAGCACAGAAAAGAACTTTAGATCTTGTATAATTGGGGTACAACTGACTACAGATACTCGTTTTGGGTATTTTTAGTGCTTTTTAAAAATCTCCCCTCCCTCCTGAAATGAGGATATCCTACATTTGGATCTTTCATGATTTGGCATCTTTATCCACCAGAGAGGTAGAGAAACCAAACTGAATAAAACCATTTCCACATGTGGACCTCTTCTGTGTAAATTCATTCAAATATAAAACAGAAGTTGGTGGAACTGGGCCTCAAATTTAACTCTCTTTAAGCTTTACTGCTGCTACGGTTTGAATGTGTCCTCCAAAATTCATGTGTGGGAAACTTAATCCCCTAGGCAACAGTGCTGGGAGGTGGGGCCTCATGATTGGGTCATGAGGGCAGAGCCTTCAAGAATGGGTTAATGTCGTTATCATGGGAGTGGGTCAGTTATCTCCAGAGTGGGCTTGTTATAAAAACAAGTTTGGTTCTCTCTTGCTTTCTTGCCCTTCACAGATCCCCCCAGAACTGTGAGATATAAATTTCTTTTCTTTATAAATTACCCAGTCTGTCGTATTCTGTTGCTGCAACACAAAATGGACTAACACAGCTGCTTAAAGAAACTTGGTCTCTTTTGGTCATCTTTTTATAAACCTACATTATATCCTATGTAGCATAAGAAAATTCTTTGGAGATGTACTTGGTCCAGGGGAAAACGTAAAAGCAAAGAATTATATGCACCCAGGTTCCTGGATTCTGAGTCTCGGCTCTTCTACACATTCAACGTGTGAACAAATTACCTATATTCTTGTGTGCCAGTTTTCACCATACTCACCTGTCTTGTAAATTCAAAGTATGTAAGAAAAGTACTTTGAAAAGTTAAAGTAACATGCAAAAGGATGATATTAATAATACGCAACTATAAAGTTATATGGAAGTCTCTTTGATGGAATGATATTTATATATATATTATAAACATGTATTTAACTGATTAGTGATCACATATAAAATGATACACACATACAATGATAATTTGTATATTATTCACTAGGTGAAGTACTCAGCCACAAAAAAGCTTGTTTTCTTTTAATTGGCACCTCTCATTTCTTTTAAAGTCTTCCATTTGACTTTAATTTCTCATGATATATTTTAATTTCTAACCATAATTTCAAAATACTATTATTTTAAAAACAGTAAGTCTTTAAAAATTATGAGTTAATCTTTAATTCATTTTATTTAGGGCAGAAACAAACTGCCTGAATCTTTACATGTAAACCAACCAATCAAAGCGACCTACTTTCAATATTAGGTCTAACTCTATTTAGGACATTAGGAGTCAACTGCCAAGCTACCTTAAAATTGTGCTGAGATACTGACAGTCTATTGTTTTAATTTCAATAAACTATTTTTGCTTTACAAATAGAAATAATTTACAACCAGAGAGGACCTTCCTGATTATCTAAGGCAACTCATTTTGTAGATGAGAAGTCTAAGGATCCTTTTTAGACATTATTCTATTTTATAATTAAATTTATTAATGTAAGCCATCTCACATCCATTTGAAAATAGGTGAGAAAAATTCCTAAATAAACAAAAATTCTCAAAGAACTCAGCGCCCCTCTCCCCGCCTCTGTCCACACCAATTAAGGAACTTGTCTGCCCGTGGAGGGGGGAACGAATTCTTGCCACCCAGCTCTCTTCTCACTATGCCACGCCACCCCCACCAGAGAAAAAGACTATTTTCCATAAGGTTGATCACAATCTTTTAAGAAAACCACAAATGATCTTCTGGCAAACTTTTGGAAATATGCAGGTAATCTGAAAATTATTTACTTTAATACTGTGTAAAATCCTGCTTTTATAATAGTTCCTGCAAAAATGCAAACATCAGGAAGCTACTTTAGAAAACAAGGCAAGTTGCATGTATTCCAAAAAGCATGGATATTATGGAGGTGGGGGTGTTCATATGGGAGGTACAAATGGACTGTCTATTCCAAATGATTGTGAGGATCGGGTGAGTAACATGCGATTAGACACCGGCTAGCCTCTGACAAGCCCCCAGGAATGTGATGATATACCTAGAGAGCATAATATAATCTTTCTGTGTGACTTCCATAAATACAAAGGCCTCAGATCATGGCAGAAGGCTGGTGGCATGAGGGTATCTCAGTGACATCACATACCTGAATTCTGTGCAGGACATGGCTGGCAAGGTTCCCCAAATGCATACTCGGTGCTGGCACAGCAGCATTCAGATTTAGTAACAGCACCAAACAAGGGTTTGACACACTGGCCTCTCTTGTATCCTCCGTAGCATGTGCTCCGCATGTGTGTGTCTAAACAGGAAGAAGCATCTGTCATCACACTGTCACTTCAAACAAGGAGAACCCCCAAGGTCAGAGTTGAAGCTGGCTTTATCTATCCATTGTCCCTGTTCTAACTCACAGAGAATGCCCCTGGTATTAGGGCTCAACAGAAAGGAAAAAGAACCAAAACCAAAAACAAGAACCAAAACACATTCAGCTTCCAAGAAGTGGAAACCAATGGCCACACTCCAGTTTTCTAGAGACTATCATGGTTTACCAAACTGTGACACCCTTAAGTGCTGGGATGATATCGCATTCACTTTTGTCTTCCCCAGCCCTGTGCACAACAGGCACTTAATAAATGTTGAATGAGTGATGGATGAATGTTTAATCTCACACCATGCTAAATAAGACCTTTATTGGAAATGTGGCCTATGCCAAAATAAACATGCAATTACTGAATGTCTGAATTAGGTGTACTTTCCAAAAAGGAGAAAGTTTAATCTGTAAAAGGTTCATTATATAAATCTGTAGATGTTGTCAACTAAGCAGTGTTATCTTTACCACCAGGGAGGGAGTTTCCAGCTATGCCCAATCCTTTCCCTATTCAAAGGGTTTTACTGAATACCTTTCTTGAAAATAATTTGGACAAAATTTGTATCCTTTTCCCAACAAGTCTCATACTTCTTATAAAGCCACATAAAATTATCATCTTACACATTTCTGGAATATCTATATTCTCCTCTGCTTTCTATACTACCCTTGGACACTAATTCTCTATTAAAACGTTTGAGATAATGAGCATATATAGGCCAATCTCAAAGGCCATTAATTACCAAGAAAGGAGGGCTGGAGAAAATTGAGGACCGCTATGGGATCAGGGAAAAAAGGGGTAAGGAGAGGTGGGGATTTTTCTGCTTTTCATTTATCTTTGTATTCCTTAAACTAATAAACAATGCTTTGAAGAAGAGAACTGACCCCTGTTTGTTTGTTGCTCCACAAATGTTCATTATATCTTATCTGCTACAGCAGAGTGCACTTGTTATTGGTGGGCTTTGTTGATGGAGAGAGGGAGGATCTCTATCATATCTAGCCAGGGCTTTTTCTTACCGACGCACACACGTCCATCCAGTCCCACGGCCAGGCCAGGGAAGCATTCACACCTGTAGGAGCCATCCGTGTTCACGCAGCGTCCATTCATGCAGATCCCAGGTGTTTCACACTCGTTAATGTCTGTGGCGGGGAGAGGCACTTATTAAAAATGAAGTGACATTTATCTAAAATCATAATACATTTACAATCATGTTATAACACTTGAAAACGGGAGAGATAGAAAATATTAATAACATGCAGCGTCAAAACATAAAAGCTCAATGAGATGCAATCTCGTTTTCCTTTGAAAGAATAGTAGCAAAATCAAGAGAGATCAACTATTACACCTTATTACTTTCCCATGAAAAGCTACTTTAACAACATTCTCCCAAGAGGTTTTTTTTTTAAATCCAAAATAATCACAAAGGCAAAAACAGAATTGGAGGAAGAAGAAAAATAACTGCTAAGAGACAAAGGGTTTTGTGTAACACATCACACTGTAGCTCTTCTAGGACTGCCAGAAATTTAACTTGATAATAAACTGCATCTTTGACCTGGGCAGGAAGCTTTTTCTTTGGCATTCGTCACCCAGACTGGTGTCCATTCCATTATCACCCATGCCTTAGTTCTCTGGGACAATTAGCCTAATATTAACAGATGTACAACTAAAGCCTTGATGGAACACCATAGAAAAAGAACAGAAAATGATTATAGATAATTTTGATGACTGTTCTTGGCCAATAACAGCACTGTAAGCAACTGGAACCCAACAAAATCTTTCTCGAACATTACCATTATTTTATAGTTTTGTGTATGTATACTTAGTGAGGTCTGGTAAAAAAACTTTATTGGGCACATACTAACAATAGCGGTTATTTCCCATTAATATGGGAAAGTAGAAAAGGTACCAAAATTATGTTTTGAAAAATGTAAGTCTTAGAGCAAGTCATTTTATAACAACTCCTTTCATAATACACAACTAGTGTATTTCCTTTCTTCTGACCTTAAAAAGGCAAATTGGGAGTGAAACACCTTCGTGTTTTACTTAGCTTGTGTTGTTTGGCACAAAATATATTCGGGTGGTCCAAGATTCCGTGTACAGACTGTATATTTAAAACGGCATTTATATTTAAATACATGAACTCAAGTTGGTACAGTTATTCTGGTGATCTTTTTGTTCAAGCTGAAACATACAGTAGAACAGTGGACACTGCGGTCTGACAGGTAACAGGAAGGCTTTTTAATGGGGACAGAGACGTAATGTAGATCCAGAGGGACGTAACATTGCTTAAGATCAGCGGCCTCAACATTCAGAGAGTGATCAGAGAGGCCGCATTGTTCATCAGATTAATTAATTGTAGTAGCGTTGTTGATTCAGCTTTGAACAGTCACAGCTTTGTGGGATTGGAACCAAGTGCTCAGTGCTAGGAGAAAATCTTATCTAATAGCTTAGAGAGGGAAATTATGAAAAGGAAGACATTTAGCATATAAGGGATTATTTTTTTCTTTTTTTTCCCTTTAGTCTTATTATAATGTTGTGCATTCTATATTTTATATATTAGAAGAAAGAAGACATGGGTAATAACATGGAGCTATGGAACCTTTTTTTATTTCTCTCTCTCTCTCTCTCTCTCTGATCATTAAGAATGCTAAAGTTAGAGCAAACCATTCAAATCACCAGCACTTTCAAATGAATAGAACAATCCATTTATTGATAACATACTATCTCACTGGTTGTAAATGGCTGCCAAACCTAATTTCATCTATGAGGTCATAATGTCTTCTGGGATAGCATTATCTGTTGGCCATAGTTAATGCTGAGAGGCTGCAGCCTGGGTCACCAGCAGCCTATAGGCACTGAAAGTAGATCTCAGTGTACTCTGTGCATTGACAAGAAGAGTATGTGTTCTCACAGAAGGTCTGCTCACAAAGGGGCTTTCACATTTCCTCCTATTATTTTGTTTGGAAGTCTAATTCCAAATATTTCAGCAATCATTCCCTTCCCCTTTCTCTTTTACTTGTACAGTATTTAATTTGCACAATCTGGTACTTTGTTTTATGCTGTCTGACATTGTAGAATATTTCCACGTGTTAATCCTATCTTCCCATGTAAGTTCCTCCCAGCACAGGGCTCAAAAGAATAGAAACCATTTTCCTACTTCAAATTGGAAAAACTGTTTTCTCTTGCTGCAAAAACAGATTTGCACAATATTAAGAGCCATTGATGTGAAGGTCATAGAGAATGTAGGTAAACAAGCAAAGGCTAGAAGTTCTTTCAAGCCTGGAGAAAATGCACATCTTGCCAAGGACTTAGTACAAGGCCTTCTTCCATAACACGCTTACCAAAGCCATCTACCAGGGCCACTCAGAGAAGAGGCACCATAGTACTTTATCCTGCTTTCTCACCTTGAATAGCTTGACTCTCTACACTTCTGCATCTGAAACTATGAACAGAGGCTCTGAGTACAGCATTTTGGCAGATTTTCTGGACCTGTTTTGAGCATAAGATTCTTTCAGAAGTCTGGTTCCAATTCAGATCTTGGACCCAAGTATAGTAATCACTGATCTTTGACCACGTAAGGCAGAAGACACTAAGCATAAATTTACCTCTGATGACTTTTCTTAGGACCTCAATTTTCAACAGGACAAATAAAAATCCTCATATGTGCTCCAATTTCTGGAGTAATGAGATTATTTCAAAAGTGATCAAGCTAAACAATAGCTCTTGGTGTGTTTTTTTTTTTCTTCTGCTTAATCCCATTTCCCTTTTTGTTTACATAACTTGACAAAACCTAAATAAATTGTCCATGAAAGATTTTTCATATCTTAGGATACCTGGAGGGAATCACAAAGAAGAGATCACAGCAAATAAGAGTCTACAACATTCTGTCCAAGATGTAAGACGGAAGATGGCAAATCACAGCTATCGGGAAGCCTAACTGCCCTATTCCCCAACTGGAAAGAAAAAGGGTGAACTCAGCTTTGTTAGAAAGATGCCCGCATCTGCTGGAAGACCAGCTGGCAGTTTGGCTTATTTGTTTGCTGCATAGCCTTTCAGGCTCCTTTGCGAAGACCTCAAATACCCTTTCTGAAATGGGAGCAGCCTTCTGGGTATAAACTGTAGCTCTTTCGATGGCTGGACTTAAGTTCCCAGTCAGGTTTCCCAAACCACAATTAGGTGTACTTTAAATGGGGAGAATCGGCAAGGAAAGGTGGTACCTGTAAACAACATAGAGAGAAGGAAAAGCAGGCGAAGAAAATTTGAGAATTTTATAATACAAACCTTTGCAGTAACGCCCATCTGATGCCAGCTGGAACCCAGGTTTGCAAATACATTTAAAACTGCCGTCTTCATTAATACACATTCCATTAAGGCACATGTTCCTTATGCTGCATTCATCCATATCTGAAAAATAAAAAAAAATACATTTTCTTATGACCAGAAAAGTAAACTTACAAAGAAAACTAACCTAGATGAATTTAATTCTGTTTCTTCACATTTCTTTCATTTTTGATTAATATATCCCAAGGCTAATTTTTATCCAAATTATATCATACAAGGAGAAGGGGGACATGTGAAATATATAGCTCGTAAGTTCTTGAGTTTTGACATGTGCATGCAAACTATAAGGCTAGATTTATATGTATAATATATATGATATGTGAAATTTGATTCAATAGGAGTTATCACAATTCTTTTTAGGAATAGCAGTTTACAAACTTAAAAGTGTGTTAATAGCCTAGTGGGCATATTTATTTCACAGATTCACATTACTTCTAATACCCTGAAAATGAAAATAAAATAAAAGCTAAGACTAGTGGAATCTGAAATGTATTTAGTCCTCATCCTAATTCTTTTAAAAGTAGAAACCAGAAGACAGCTTGTAGTTTGAAGCAATTTTAAATAGGGGTAGGAAAAAAATGGATTTATTAAAATGCAAGACTTAACTATGGATTATAGCTGTGTCAACTAACCTTTACGGTTCCTTGACCATAGGCACAGTTCTTTAAATTCATCCATATGTTATTTTATTTAATATTAGAGCTGTCTAGGGAGGCACTTGTTCTTTCGGACATGACGTGCTTTCACTTACAGGCTTTAGAAAGACCAAAGTAATTTATGATACTTCTTTTCTTGTTTTTAGAGTTGTGGTCTTGCTATGTGGCCCAGGATGGAATGCAGTACCTATTCACAGGCACTGTTAGGCACACTACAGCCTCAAACTCCTGAGCTCAAACGATCCTCCTGCCTCAGCCTCCCAAGTAGCTGGGCTTACAGAGATTTTTTTTCTTTTTCTTAATAGGATTCTACCCCAACTGGGAATTTTGGCAGTAAGTCTTTGAAATGAATCACTGAGATATTACTCTGCCAAAAATGTTTCTAAGAATAATTCTGAAATTCTCTTAATGTATGAATAGATTCTTGGGATATTTCCCAAAGACACTGGAAACCATGTTAAGGAACATTCTTCATTCTTTGCTAAAGGTCTATGAGGTGGAAACTCATCAATAATAGCTATATTTTGTATTCAGGAAAAAAATGGCAGGCGGGAAAAAAATGTTTAAAGCAGCCCAATTTTGAAATGAGGTGATTAATTCAAGAGAAATATTAAAGGCTGGCTCTCAAACGTTAACGTTTCTTTCAAACAAATTCTACATTTTCAGATACTGATTAGTGGTATTTTATCACCAGGCAGACACTTTAAACAAAAGGATTATAAATGACTAGAGAACAGATGGGTGTAGGTATATCCTATTTTTAAAAATGGACAAAAACTTCTTATGTATTAAATTGGGAAGTAATGACTTAGGCTACAAAAATTTCATCATTACCAGGGACCTTTAAATGGCATGCTTCCCCAGTACGCTGAAACTGTGTACTAGGAGATACGAAAGTTGTGGAAAACTGGGCTCGCTTCCCAGATAAAATACCTGAAACATATTTGATAGTTTGACCTTCTACTCAATATTTGGCTCGATCTTGTCAGAGACCTCTGATACTGAAACCACAGTCAAAGAAGAGGAATAGCGTGATTGCACTGTTACTACCTTCACAGTTCTTGCCGTCCCGCGTCACATGGAAGCCGGCGTTGCACACACAGTGGAAACTGCCGTCTGTGTTGATGCAACGTCCGTTGTTGCAGATCCGGCCGTTCTGCAAACATTCATCAATGTCTGCAATCAAAGTTAAGAAGGAAGACATGCCTTTATTTAGGGAATTTAGAATTGTTTCGTTTCCCCCTTCTTCCATTTATAAACTCACGATCTTAGCCTTGGGTTTTAATTACTTAACATTAATAATACGCTTCAACACAAACTGGGTATCAAATATATGATATTTATAGCTATCAGAGTTGGAAAGACATATGACAGAAAAAAATACCTGCATAATCATATCAAATCTAACTCTAATTTGTAATAAGACTCCCTAAATCTCAAGTCTCCAAACGAAATAGATTCTTTTTCACCACTTTCTTAGCTAATTTATCGAGCCAGTATATATCATTATTTATACTGAAGTTTGGCTGGCATCTTTAAACTCATCACTAAGAAAGGCAGATTGTGTAACTCTTATCAGAACAATAAAACTGAAATGCCATTTTTTAAAAGAATCATTCAATTCTGTGCTTGAAAACCATCAATCATATAACTCTGAAATATCTACCTTCCTTATGACAATTCTTGTCCAAGTACAGTTTTATTGCTTACATATTCTTAGTCTTTTAAAAAATAACTTTATGAATATTCTATCTACCAAATAAAACATTGGTACTGTGAGGGGGATATTTCCCCCTTTTTACTATTGTGCTTAATATTATGCCAGTGTACACAATAGAGCTTGGTATGTGGTAAAAATGATGATAACTCAGTCTGTTTCCAATCTGTCATTTAAAGATTCATAATCAACCCAGAGTAGACAACATGGTCCCCTGGATTATCTGTTTCCCTCAGTTCCTAGAAGCTGCAACCCTGGATGAACATCAAAGAGGATGAACACAAACTGCCTTGTCTACACTGCATCCAATCATTTCCAGGGTTTATTTTCCCAGAAGATAGGGACCAGGAAAGTGTGTTGAGCTGGATGGGAGCAGACCTATCTGTGCAGAGTTGAGGCCACATCTGCCAGAGTAGAAGCACCCTAAACACCCTCTGGACAACAAGAATGTGCATTCACGGCCTGTCGGTTATTCTCACTGTCTACCCTGCGTCTGCACGGTGTCTTGTGGTTGACCCTCAGACGCACTTTCTTTCTGGGCAGATCCTGCAGTGGTTTCCACACGAGTCATTGGACTAGCTGAGGCAGTCTGGGCTTTTCTTCTGTCTGATCTTTGTGCCAACAACCTACGATCTTTGTCTCTCTCATTTATTTCTTAATCCTTGGTAAAATCGGGCTTGCTCCACGCTCCAAAAAAATGGTAAAAGCCACATATTCTTGAGCAGACTTTTTTTTTTTAGGATCCTTTCATTTTTGAGGCCCAAAGTTAAAATAAACAGAATGAAGAGTTCATCTTTTTCTCTCCTCACCAATTGCAGAATGCCATGGGGCTCCCCATCGCCTTATAAGACAAATGAGAAGCTTGCCATTCCCAGTTCTCTACTGTGGTTCTGTCCATTTCGCTACCCCATCTATTCAACCCTTCAAATGCTGCTTCTCAGCTAAGGACACAGCCCTTTGGACCATTCTGTGGCAACTTTCATCTACAAAATAACGTGAGCGTGCTCTCAAAGTCTTAAGTTCAGGATGAGCTTAGCACTAGCTCTTTCAGAAGACAGTGCCTGACCCATCAGGTCATCCTTAGTCTCTAGTAAGGCTCAGTCTGGTGAAAACCACATGCATTTACACTGGCTGGCCCTTGCCCCAGCTGAGGACTCTCAATAATTACTTCTCTTTGCTTATTTAATAGCGCAGTATCTGGACATTGATTTCATCTTATTTTCTACTATTGAAAAATGCCTAGTGCACTATTTGTACAAGCTAATTGTTTTAAATAATAGTTATAATATTAAGATGGTTCTCAACTCAGTTAAATAGTCAACCTATCCATATTCATAATTCAGTGAGTAGGCCATAGAAATATTAGCAGTTTGTAAGGCCACGTTCCATTTTTTTCTGCTCAAAATTGTCATTTATAAGCACTGTATTTTATGGCATGGATGGAAAGAAATCCCTAAGAACCAAATTCAAAGATTCTGAAACCAGTTTACTGATAAAAGTTAAAACTTCTATATATTTTCAATTCATATACTCTATTAATGGCTGCTAATTTTTTAAGTGGTAATAAACCTCTCTACCTTTCTTTGTATTACATTTAAAGAGTGCTTGTTTATTTTTATCTGGCTTTACTGCATTAATGATACAGTTTATTTTGTGCCAAGTTCATAGCTGTCAAGGTAGATATTTGGGTTCTCTAAGGGTGAGCAGTATATCTTATTTATTTCTGTTTTAGAAACTTAGTACATAAGTCGTTTAAAAAAGGAATATTGGATGGCTTAATAAATTAATTAACAACGGGAAATTTCTATGATGGGATATTTATAGCAGTGTTTATCAAATTTTAATGTACATACAGATCACCAGGGGACCTTGTCATGCAGATTCTGACTCAGTAGGTCTCAGTGGACCTGAGAGTCTGCATTTCCAACCAGTTTCCAGGTGCTGTTGCTGCTGACCACATTAACAAGCAGCAAGGACTTAGAGGTGACTTCCTTACCCGTCGGACCTTTCCATTAAGAAATTAATTGCATATAATTTCACCTCAAACTGTTCTCAATTTCTGTGTTAAAAAGGACAATCCTACTCTTGGACACTCAGATGAAAACTTAATAGGCAATAATGATGAGATAAAAGAGTATTGAAAGTAAAGTATTCCTGCAGGCACAAAGGCATCTTTTAAAATCACTTGAATATTTGCTAGATTTTATAACACTGTCCTTCAGAGTGACAATTTTGGGGATTAAGTGCAAAAAGCAACGAGACTATATTTGCCTCTTCTGACAAGGGCTAAACTCCACTGAACTCCTTTGAAGCCAGCTCCCCATTTAGCACATACGCCCCACATTCCAAGCCAGCACCATACCTCGGCACTCTGTCCTCGTGAGCGTGCTCTGATACCCAGCTCGGCACTGACAGGTGTACGAACCCTGGTTATTAATACACTCACCACCAGCACAAGGGTTTTTCTCACATTCATCAACATCTGCAAAGCACAGTACATTTTAGTGAGAAATTAGCAGTAGTTCATAATTCTAAGACTTTATTGGTTTCTTTTATATGTATAAAGCATTTTCCTTTTAAGAAATAAATAGCATCATAAAAGGATCGTTTATCTTTCCATTACAATATCCCAAGTCACTAGCCATTTGAAGACCTTGTTGAGCAGTTAAAGTATATTATCTCCACACGTCATTTTTCATAGAAAAATTCCCAACACATAGCAACTTGACACTCCAAGTTAATAAACATTCTCTTTTCCTTGAGTCTGGCATAAAAGAATCAAACAGACTAACATTTCAGAAGTGGCTTCTGGATAAGATTATGAATATCTCTTGAAGCTCTATTTTTTCCAATAAAAAGAAGACCTAACCATATCTAAACATCCCCTGCTGAGTTCCAGTAAGGACATCAGAACAAAACATGAAGCAACTGTCATTTAAAGGGCAGTGTTCTCACCCACCGTCGAGTCTGCCCCATCCCCAGATGTCCTCAACACACAGACTCCCGCTAGTGTTACAGTCGCTTAGAGTTATCAGATGCTTAGGGAGAAACTGGTTTATCATCCCCCTGTTTGAAAAGGAGAGGAGGCTGCAGCTCAGCCAGGATAACCAACCCACTTGTCCACGTGCTTCTTAGCAGCAGATGCAGTTCCGCCCTCACGCTCCCCAACCCTGAGCTGGCTGTTCCTCTTCTGCCCAGCTCTGGAAGAAGTGCTCATCCCACCAGGAAACTAAATATAATAGCTTGGGAAAACAAGAACCTCTCAGTTTTGACTGATTCATAATTTAAGAATTGGAATTTGTAACAGAACTAAGAGGTGCATTTATTTAAAAAAAAAAATGTAGATGGCAACCGGGTGTTCTTATCCCAACCAACAAACTGATCATTCTTGTGTTACAATTCCTCTCTTCATCATTTTAAATGCCTCATCAGCAATTTAAAGTTTCTCTCTTCAATTTTTAATGACTAAGCAGACAGAGGTGGTAAGTGACCCATTTAAATTAGTAAAATGTGAAAAATTTCATAATTTGGGGATATTTTTAATGCTTTCTTTTAATGGCCAGCCTTTTGATAGGATGACTTCACTTGGAGTTACCAGCAATCACCTGAATATATTCTACAACGGACGTTAAAAGTCACTGCAGTAGGCGGAACAATGACCACCGAATATGTTCACGTCCTAATCCCCAGAAACTGCGACTGTATTACACGGCAAAGGGAAATTAAAAGTTGCAGGTGGAATTAAGGTTGCTACTCCGCTGCCCTCAAGAGGGGAGAGTCTCCTGGATTATACAGGCGGCCCAATATAATCACAAAGATCCTTAAACAAGGAGAAGGGAATTGGAAGAGGGAACCAGAGAGTCAGAGAG
This sequence comes from Lepilemur ruficaudatus, assembly GCA_963574885.1. Taxonomy (NCBI): domain Eukaryota; kingdom Metazoa; phylum Chordata; class Mammalia; order Primates; family Lepilemuridae; genus Lepilemur; species Lepilemur ruficaudatus. The sequence goes on along the minus strand of CAUYRT010054146.1, from coordinate 25,672 downwards.
AGGTTTGAAGATGCTACAGTGCTGGCTTTGAAGACGGAGGAAGGGGCCGTGAGCTCTCAGCCACTAGCAGCTGAAAAAGGCAAGGAAACGGACTATGCTCGAGAGCCTCCAGAAGGGACACAGCCCTGCCAACCCCCAGGTGTCAGCCCAGTAAGACCTGTGTTGGATTTCTAACCTATAGAACCGAAAGGCAATAAATTTGTGTTATGTCAAGCCACTAAGTCTGAGGTAATTTGCTACAGCAGCAACAGAAAACCAACACAGTCGTGGAACAGAATTGCAATAGCCTCTTGCTGCCAACCACAGAGAGATCACGTACCGATACACTCCCCACGGAGGTCCAGCTGGAATCCTTTGTTGCACTCGCACCGGTAGCTCCCCGGCGTTGGAATGCAGCGCCCGTTCTGACAGAGATAGCGGACCAACTGGCAGTAATCGGTGACATTGACGGGCAGCACCCCTAGGAGAATAACACCAAACCCCATCAAAATTATTTTAACTACCGTTCATTTCATCAGTACTTTATCCGGCAGTAATGGACAAGACGCTGAATCGGGAAGGAGGACAGACGCTCTTTGGGCAAAGGTCATCTGGTGACAACAGAGGCTACTTCCACCCTGCCAACAGAGACCGCACTGGCACTGCGTGCGCAGGGAAGCATGCGGCCCGGCCGCAGCCTGCCCCTCCGCCTGCTGCTCCCTGCTCCACCCACCACTCTCAAGCCTCCAGTTTGGGAAAGTAACAAAAGCAGAGAGATACTGGTATTGAATTATTTGTAAAATTGCTTTGCAAGCGATATAACCCAAAGTAAAATTTTATTCCTCCTCTATTCATTAGTCCTGTGAATCAGATTTCAACCTCTCCTGTAACACACAGTTGTCTGAAAACATCAATAACAAAAGGACATTACCCTCTGGAGAACATGAAAGGAAGCCTCTCTCGTTTTCTCTATGCAATAGGAAAACCGAGAAACATATATACAACACTATTTAAGCTAAAAAACTGAATCTAACAACCAGCAAACTTAATGACTAAAGCAGCATAAATAAACAAAAAATATTAACCTAAATAATTCAAGAAAAATAACTAGATGACTTCTGAATTCTTACTTGGTGGTTCCCGAGATGGATACGGATATTCCACTGGTGGTCGGGGGATCGGAATTTGAGGTCCAGGAGGAAAGCCAGGAGGAACAGGGAGAACTGGAGGAATGGGGCCCAGGGGTGGGGGAGGATATTCTGGTCTCCCAGGAAGTACCATAGGGACAGAGCACAGCTTGTTGAAATCCTCTGGAAAGACACAACACAACATAACACAACAGCTGAGCTGTAGCTTATCAGTCATCCTTACTTTTTAAAGAAATTTTTAAATAACATTGATCTTCAAACCACATAGGTCAATTGGGGAAAAGGAACCAACTGACTTGATTCTCATTTTTAATACTTACAGCAGCAACCATTCTGGAACAATAATCAAACCTGGAACAAACTTACCCAGAATGTGTACCACATCACCTGCCCCTCTCCAAACCTAGGAAGTCTTTACTTGTATCAAAATTCACCTTGCAGAAAAAATAACATGCTTCTTTCTCCATCCAGTCCCACCTGTGGATCCCACAGAGCTCTCTGGAGCACAGACTAAAAAGCTTTTAGATTTTAGATTTTATCTTATGTGCAATGCAAAACCACTGGAGGTCTTCAGCAGGGGCAGGGCATGATCAGATGACCATTTTCAGAATATCCCTCTTCTTGACACATGGAGAATGTACCAGAGGTAGCAAGGCTGTTGCAGAACACCAAGGGTGAGATAATGATGGCTGGACAGGGAGGCAGTGGTGAGATGGGACAGAATTGGACAAATCTGAAGCATATTTTAGAGATAAATGGGCAATGCTTGGTGAAGTAGTAAATGTTGGAGCTGAGGGAAAAAGAAATCAAGAATGACTTCTAGTTGTCTGGTTGAGCAACTGGGTGAACGTTGGTGCCGTTGCCCGAGATGGGAAAAGCTGCAGTGGGGACAGTTTTGGTGGGTAGAAGCCAAGTTCCATTTTGAACATAAGAGTTTTGAGATCTCAGACATCCAAGTGGAGATATCACATAGCAATAGTATAAGAGAGTCTGCAACCTAAGGGAGGAATCAGGGCTGCATGTAAGTTTTGGAGGCATGAGTAGCGAGGTGGTATTTAAAGCCATAGGGATGAATGAGCTCATCTAAGAAAGGTGTGGAAGTCAAAGAGAAGTAAGTCTGGAGACAAGACCTGAGGAATATTGATTTGTAAAAGACAACAGAATAGATAGAGAAGTGGTCCATGGGGAAGGAGAAATGCCAGGGGGTGGTGGGTCTGGTGTTATGCTGTACTGTTGTCCTTGCAATGAGTACACACTGACTTAATCATGGCTCTCTATGATTGCACATTTTTAGGATGATTACTATTTTTCATAATGTCAAGTCTTTATTAGAATAAATCCTCTTTAGGTTTGTGACAATTTCTTTTCCCAAGCTTCCAAAATGGTGTTTTTAAGCAGTATCCAGGTTTCCAGGGATGTATTTATTTTATTCATTTTAATGTTTCCTACAAATAGCCATATTTTGTCATAGCTCCCTTCTGTAAGTAAACTATGTGAGTTTTAAATTTCTTTTTTTTTTCCTCTCTTGCCACAATGTTGGTCATTTTATTATCACATTTACACAGTGATTTTCCCATAGATACTTTCTATGCTAGTTTCAGCCATTAATAGAAATTAAGCTAATATTTTTCTTTTCCTTATTTACTAAAATTTAACTTATTTTAAGATGGTAATATGTCTTACTGAAATATATTCAATATTTATATTTCAACCTCATGGGACAGTCTGCCAATTTACATGTGGCTGAATACGCCTAGCTAGCACAAACCCTTCTGATATTTTCTAGTCCATTTCTAAAACTTCTTCAATCATATTTGACATTTCCAACTCAGATCAAGTTTGTGTTGTTATGTTTTCAGAGAATTCTATTATAGCATTTAAATTATTATCCAGCTGGAATTTCAACTCACATAGATTCTGTAGTACTTGACTGTATTTGGAAAGGAGTTACGTACTGTTCATGCTTCTACGACTCAGGATGCTACAATCCCTTTTGTCAAACAACAGCGATTCTTCCTACAGAGTCATCATCTGGGTGTGCCATATCCATCACTTCCTGGGCACCTGCTTCCACCAAGTTTCTACCACTACAACAGCATAGTGTTGGAAGTCAAAGATCGCATATAATTCACGACTAGTTCCCACTCTCAGCCTAGCCCTGCAAATTGTACATAAGAGGAATTCATTAACTATGTGTTAGATTTAATTGAATGGCAATTATATTAAGGAACACACTTTGCTTCCAAGCACTTGCAAGCACCAATTCAGCCTTTCTTTTTAAGATTTTAGGAATTATATAAAAGAAGTCAGTTAGCTTATCAACGTTTCTGCTAATGAGGTGGGTATTTTACTTTAAGAATGTCAGTAAATTCATCTTAACCTCTCTGGGAAAGTTTATCAGACTGGGTCCTATACATCTTCCTACTTCCTACAGATTAATAACTTTCCCATGAACTCCTTTACATTCAGGATCAGGAACCTGGAGTTTAATTTTGTTTAGCTGGTATCCATCTTTTCTATCTCCATTTAACCCAGTGATGATGCTATTTTTTTTTAAAGAGTGAAAAGCTAACCAATCTAAAATCCTTCCTGTATCATCTCCGTAAGTTAAGAGCTCAGAACTATGTAACACGGGTACTAGAACATTTGAGCAAATAAAAACCTACCTGCAAGTTACTTTGCTCTATCAATCTGCTTTGTCCTAGGCTATCTCAGGGTTGTGCATCTTCCAGTGGTACACATAGAAGAGTAGCTCCCTGCAAAGCCACACACAGGAACCTGGTCCTCTGCCCCATCAGTCCCAAAGTAGAACCTCCTGCAGGCACCTAAACCTGCTCTAGTCCTCTCTCCTCTATTCAAGGCAGGAATCCACACCAAGGCAGCTGATTCCTAAGTTAGCATATGCATTTAAAAAGTGATTCTCCTGGTACCCAAGCCATATGTCTTGGAGGGAAGTCATGTGCTTCGAAACAGTGACTTACTAAATGGTCCCTTACTGAACTAAAGAAGGTGGGATTTATTTATTATTTTAATTAACGAATAAAATTGTATATATTTATTGTGTACAACATGATGTTTTGAAATATGCTCAGTTGGTGGGAAAGGTGTTACTTATTAATAAAATAAGTTGTTCACGGTACTTCGATGCCTTCTATAAGCAAGATCTTGCTAAGTACTGTGGAAGTGGAAAAAGCATGAGAGATATGGGACTATGATGATGAATGATGTCTCCCAGTGAGATTTACCCACCAGTAAAAAAGCAATACGTGAACACACATAGCCACATCACAACAGCACACACCAGAACCATGGAGCACAAGAAGAAGGGAGAATTTCCAGCAGTGGTTATCTTGGGACATTCATGTACCAGGTCATGTTTGAGTGGCTATGTAACAGTGGATATATAACAAGAGGATATATAACAGGCAAGGGTGGCAGGAATAGGGAGTAAGAACCTGAACTGGGAAGAAGGTTTAGGAAAAAAGAACAGATTGAGTTTAGAAATGCTCAGACTGGCTTCAAGGAAAACTCAATCATAAAATTTAACTAGAAAATAAAGCTACCATAAAGAATAACATTTAAAAGATGAATTGGGATTAGATTTGGGGCCTTTAAATGCTACGCTAAGCAGCAAAATTTTCTTTGCTAGAAATGGACTGACTGGACCACTAGATATTGCCTGAGTTCATCCTGGGGAAATTTTTCTGGACATCTTTGTCTATATTTTCTCCAGACATAATTTTTTAACTGAACTTAACTGAGTTATACTTTCGGAAAGGTCCATGGCACCCGTGGACTTCCTGGAGACCACTTAGGAGGCTACTGCAACAGTCCAGACTAGAAAAAATAAGCTTTTAATGGAAATCAAAGGAATATAACAGATAAAAGAGAAATTGTGAAGGAAAAAAATCAATAGGACTTAGCAATGAGGACGAGGAAAGAGTTCAATGTTAGGGAAAGAGGAAATGAATCACTCACCTGAAAAGTTCCGAAAGGTCTGAGTTTTTGAGTAGTACGTGAGAGCCACTGAGCACTCAAATGAGAGTAAGAGAGAGCAAATATTTTCAGAAAAGGATGCTATCCAGTGGTAATAAGCAAGTTAAGTAAGAAGCAGTACCTGAAAACAGTGCTTTCTTGTATAGATCTCTGCATTTTCCCTATTCATCATCTGGGCAAATTTCCCTGGATGTCACCTCTTATATTTTCTGGAATCTATTCATGTACCTGGGTTTCCATTAGATCGACATCACAACATCACATTGCCACTGGGCTTGTGGCGGTTGGGTTGGGATACTCTGCAGATAACTGGAAGGCCTCTTACCAGTTGCCCTGATGGGACACATCTCGGGGGCGACAGTGACCCCTGGGGACCAGCATCGGCCAGCGTCACAGCAGCACTGCATTTTGGTTATGGACTGCGGCAGCTGGTTAGAACAGCGCCCGTTTGCCAGAGCCGTGTAACAGTATCCTGGGCGAACATCTGAGAGGACAAAGAAACACAGATACACATCACTGAGATCAAACCTGTAACAACACTCCCCTGGCCCGGCACCTCCACACTTCACACTCGGGCTATCTGCCCTGGAAGGGAAGCTGCGAGCACCACGCAAGAACAATGCTCCATCAGAAACCCCTTGTCTCACACCTTTTGCCCCCGTGTGCTGGCGCACTTGGCTGACGTCCCACATTCCATACCCAAGGTGGGAACCAATGATTAAAACCACATGCGCCATAGGAAAAGAAAGACTAAGAAAATCACTGGCAGTGACAGTTAATTATTTATAAAGACATGTCTCTATACTGAAGACAGACTGGGTTGTCCTTGGTTTCAAACTACTTAATTCAAGCCATTTTAGGCAAATATTTATATAAATCTATTTTAAAACAACACTAAATCTGTGCTATAGTTTACATTTCTAAAAGATCATTCTTATTTTTCAGTCTGAAACTGTGAGTCAGACATGTGAAACTTTTTTTTTTAAAAGAATGAGCTACTTTGCATTTGGATCGAATGTTTATTCATCAAGATTTCCTTTTGTCCTGGGCCCCTAACAGATTTTATAAGGCACTAATTATTTACAAGTTCAAAATGTATATGATTCCAAGTTCTTAGTTCTACAACATACAACTCTAGAAGGAAGTTTTTGGCAGGAAGGTATCTTCTCAAAGCAACATGGTAAGACAAATTTCTATGTATCACTTTTATTGGGTTACATCATGTCTGACTGTCATGACAACATCTGACACACTGCAGTACAACTCTGGGCTACCAAAAAGAGTTCATGACACAGGAAAAACCTAAGTGCTCCACATGCCTTGGAGATATTACCATGGAATAGAGAACGTAGGTAGCAAAGTGCGAAACACCTTTAACTACCTTCCATATGTTGAGGGTATACCTCTCTTCAATAAAATCTATATTTGTGCAGCTCATATTTTGAAAAGTAAATAACATTTTAAATATGCTTGACATTTAAAGGAATATAAGTGGTAAATCCTTTTGTAAAGTGAAGCTTTTTTTATAGCCCAAAATCCATCCCTATGTTTGCCGTAAGTCTGAATATTAAATATCAAGTTTGCTCACAGAGGGTCATACCTGTAATTGTTATCTACATCATACTTAAGAACACCAAGCCTTCAAATCTCGAGGGCTTCAATAAAGCAATAATGAAATAAAATAAAAACAAGACTGATTTAGAAACTTTTAAATCATTGACATCAAGTGAAGAAGGCTAAAACAAACCTAGACAAACCATAAGAGAAAATTATGGGTCAACTTTAAAGGATACAAGATTATTTCTGAAAAGTACTTAAAACCACCAGCAAATAGAAGTGTGCTTTCTAGAATTTTTTTTGTGGTTCCAGTTCCTGCATCTCTGGTCAGACTAATAGTCTCAGCAAAGAGGCAGAACGAGTTTTACAACAGCCTGGTCCAGGATAAATGGCTGGAGAGGGCGTGTAGACAAGTGTGTTCTGTGAAGAAACGGGTGGCACCTCCCCCACGAAGAAGGTGAAGAAACAGAACTTCCTACATTCTAATTTGCAATGCCTTTAAAGCCACTGATACTTTTATGTACTTAGGAATTGGTAAATATTTTGGGCATGGAAACCAAAGGCTATTCAGAATGGGAAGAGATATTCAAAACTGGCTTATATCCCAGCTTCAAATGAATTTGGTGGTCAAAACCCAGTATAAACATTTGACCAAATTATGAAATTTGTACATATAGTTTGCAGCATGGGCTATCTTTCAGAGCAAAACTAGGACCTACAGCTGCCAATGGCAAACTCTTAATGGGCTAATGTCTATTATTTTGCAAATTAACAATGATACTGTTATTGCCCATCTGACTTATATGTTATGTTAAATCAATGAGTCACAGACTCTTGATCAAAATGGTGAATGTTGGGGCCGAAAAAATTACAACCTGAGTTTGGGTTCCTGGCAGTCCATGATTTACAAACGGCACCTGCACAAACAATAATCACTTTGCTAATTTCTTTTTTCGCTGAAGGAGAACTTTTGTTAAAAATGTACGCTTACACAACTTACAATTTTAAAGAAGATACGTGGGCTAACAAGGAAAGCAAGCAAAAAACTGAAAAGTAGGACCCCTGTGGAGGAACTGACCCCACTGGGCACACCAGCCTGAAGTTGTCCCCTTCATTAGGTAGCAGTGCCACAGCCAGTGGGAATTGCTCTAGAGCTGGATCACATGCACAGAGAGTAGGGGGTGGCTTTGGGATCATCTGAAGACCTATTGGAGCCAAGAATGTCAGGATCTAGAGATATAAAGGGAAGTAGAAGGAACCATAGACAACTTCCCCCCATTTTAAATCTTCCCTGGTCAAGACATCTGTCAAAAAAAGAGCAGGAAACCTTCCTCTTTCATCCCCTTCTGAATCACTTGGTCCTTACTCACAGGACCCAGAAATCACATTATGGACTAAATGGGTGTTTGCAAGTCATCCTAGCCTGTCAAGAGGCCTCTCCTAACCAATCATTAACACCAGGAGCTAGGAGCTGTGAGGCCCAAACTAGGGACAGGGTATCTTTGACTCCTGGGAGCGGAAGAGAGAATACACCAATATGAAAAGACAACCCTACACAGAGTAGTATAAACTGTCAAAAGAAAATCACGGCACAAAAAATAAAATAATACTGCAAGAGCTTAGAGGACAAAGGGAGTGTTGGGCCAGGGAGGTCTGAGAGTCTCCGAATATGGTGGCAGGAGGTGAGAGTTGGAATTTCATGCTTAGAAGAGATGTATAAGGAAGACGACACATACCACCATCTACATAGGGGGTTTTCTATTGGGTAGATTCACTAATTCCAAACAATCAGCTTACAAACAAACCTTGGATTTGTTTATAAACTGGGGAGTATTTGTATTTTCTTGCCACTGGGGAAAATTTTGGGAGTCTCTGTGGTTTTCCATGGGGGTAAATATGAGCATTAGGGAAGGCAGAAAGGTCATTTTATGTATAGCAATAAGTTGCTAATTATTGGTACCATGAAGTTGGAAGGAAGAAGAAACCATGCTTGCCCAGGGGTGTGGCAAGAGAGAATTGACTGCATTGGGTCGATGGGCAGAGGGAATTCAGAATCCCAGCTCCCTCACCGGTTACCCACATAAGCAATTGAACTGAATTATTTATCTAAACTCCCTAAATCTCAGCTGCTTCCCATCACGATACTGCTGCAAACATCAAGTCAGATAATTTACATAAAATATCTCACACCTAGGAGGTGATCCATGAATCTTAGTTCCCTTCCCCTCCTCCTTCATAAAAAGTTAGTATGGCTATATCTGACAAAAAGGAAAGAATTTTAAAAATGTAAACCATCTTATATGTGAATGTATTTTAATTCTTTTCATGGAGTTTGGGGTTCTCTTTGAGGGTTAAAAAGAATCTACCTATAGTGTGGCCATGAAAAGCTTCTCATCTATCTCTCAGCTAATCAAATCCACTGGTGGTCACGTGCTAATCAGGACAGTTTGGGAAGAAAAAGAAACTACACGAATTGCACTTGCCATTCTTTCACTCTAGTGCCAGTGTCTATGATAGATTCTGGAAAATTAGGCAATCCAGACACCACTGTTGTTTCTAAGGAAAAGTCCAGATACGCTTCCCTCACTAGCTGTACTTATTCAAACGTCAACCGTAAGAGACTGCTCTCAGCTTTTATTATATGTGACTAAGTAAAAAGGAATTCAGAATTTCAAGTGCAATTCAGTTTTGGTCTGAAATCACGGCCTGTGGTCAAGATGCAAAGCTGAATGTTTTTGAAAATATGGACCAGAAACAAAGAGGAAAAGATAGCCTTCATCTTTCCCCAAGGATACGTGCCACAGGAGTCCTAGCTTTGCCCTAATAATAACGAATTACTCATTTTGATATTTAACAAATACTTGAGTGCCTACTACAAGCAAGGAAGTGTGCTGAGAACCCCAGCGAAACAAGGACAACAGTTACTAGTCTTTAAAAGAACGTACAACTTAATTAGAAAGACAAACACACAGACACACAGAATTTCCCTATAAGGCCATATATGAGAAGCACATCCTCAGGTAAGGAAGAAACCGCTTTTCAGTAAGCTGATCTGGGACGTCCTCAAAGATACACAGCCTCAGCAGAAGCATGAAAGGGGGCTGGAAGTGGGGAGAAAAGTGTTCTCAGTAGTGAACCATGTATGATTAAAGACATGAAGGATCCCAAATGCACGGCCCACTTAGGGGTGAGGAGCCAGGGCTGCGCTGACAGGTTAGCAGGTCGGGAGAGGGTCAGAGAGTGAAGCCCCTTAACTATCACGCTGTGCACTCTGGCATTTGAATCTTAATCTAGAATACCGGACTTTGAAGGAAGTCTTAACAATTGCTGAATCTAGCACTTGTCAAATCTATTTTTTAAACCACAGAACCCCTTATCTAATTGATACTTTACATCAATTTGATTGATTGATCAATTGATACTTTAACGCTCACAACAGGTAAAAGCTGAGTTGCCACACCTGTAGTTGGGGGCTTGGGGACAGCAGCCCTTCCCCCCTTTTCGCTGTCCTTTTCTGCATTCCCTGCAGCCCTGGGACGCTACGCTAGCGCCTGAAGAAGGATCTACTGGACACAGACTGAGAACCACTGATTTCCGAGTCCTGATGGAAAACTACCAGAGGTTTTTGAGCAAGAGTGTTATTTAATCCAAGCACTATTTTAGGAAGACAAATCTGACATGATGGATTGTAGAGAAGCCAGAAAGCAAGGAGATCAATTAAGAGATTATTGCAAAATGTCAGGCCTAAATTAACACAGGTTCCGGGAAATGACTGGAGGTGAGGGTAAAAGAGATGGACATCCGGGGTAGCTTCAAGGTTTGATGCTACATAATTGCAATGTTAATTTCTAGACCAAGGATATCTGTAGGGTCTCTTGGAGCATCCCTCTTTTATGGGAGGCAAAAAAATTCCAAAACAAGCCCACAAGGTGCCTCTGTTACTTAAGAAGGCGCTCAACTGTTTAACACCTTTCTATAAATGTACATTTTACCTCACGTAATAAATTATATATCCCCCTTAACAAACATGTTCAGAAAGATGTTCATTATGGAACTGATTTGTACAAACCATGCATGCTGCTTGTAATTAAACCTACCTATGCATCTGGTACCATCTGGAGAGGTGTAAAAACCAGGGGGACATTTGCAAAAGTAACTGCTGACTGTGTTTGTACATTCGCCCCCATCACAGATTCCGGGAATAGTGCTGCATTCATCAATATCTGGAACATAAATAAGAGTTTCAGTATGTGTAGAACATAGCACAAAACTGTTCATCATTACAAGAATTCAGATGTCAACACTAGTCAAATCATGTCCCTGGACACATCCATCTGTACAATGTAAAAGCTATATAGAGAACAATCAACTCAAAGAGTAGGTGCTGCTTCTCCCAGGACAGATTTACCAGGGGACTTACCAAATTCAAGAGATGAGAGCAAAATAAAATCACCCCCTGTAAAATCTAAAACTGGATACTGTTGTTTCACCAATTAATCACAGCATACTAATATTCCAAATGTCACTTAGTTTATAATTTTGTTTCCTCCTTTGTTTCCATATTTTGCATTGAGTTAAACTCCTCTCCTACATGTTCTATATTCTGCTGCAGCACTTACTGTATTTCGTTTCAACCTATTTTCCACAAAGCAGATGTTGAAATCCTACAGAGAAGACCTTGTGGTCTGAGTGCTGACCAAGACTTGGCCAACTTGGGTGACCAGCCTAAGCGTAGACAGTGTCAACTTGGTGCTCTCAATGGCATCCAAACTACCATTAGGATGGTTTTCTGTGAGTGAACTGTGGTGGACACTGGGTGCTCCACCCCAAACTCCCTTAAGGAAAGACTTGGTGCCCCAGCTGCTGGCAATACTGTAGCAATGCACAGATAGCCTGTGGTTCTTGGCCCTTTCCAGGATTGCCTGAGCCACAGAGAGCCGCCTTGCCTGAGATCCCACCCTTCCCAGGCACTCTACACCTGAAGAGCAATTGTGGAGGAGGGATAGAGGTTTGATCATCTCAACCCAATGGGGGACAACTCTGAAGTCACCCTAGTTCCTCATTTCCTTATTGGGTCAGCCAAGGCTATCACTGGCTTGCACCGAAGCTCACCTGCTTCATCTGCACAATCTTGACTCCTCCACTTCTCATCTATAGGCATTGATCCCAAGGACATCCCCTAGTAAACATTCTGAATGCTAGGCAGGCTATAGTTGGGGTTAGCCCTCAAGGCCTGACACCACTGGTACCCTCCAGAGAAGAAGAAAAAGTCCCTTAGGACAAATCTGACCATTTCCTGCAAGGGGAGCTTTTCAATAGCCCAACCCACACACTAACAAATGTCAACAGATATGGCACCAATAGGAGGAGATAGAAAATTGAGAACTTCCTGTTTAGGCTAGAAGTGACCTCAGGTCACAGGGAATCTGCATGGCCTCATCTTTAAGACCAGTAGGGCTTTCTGTACCAACCTAGGGGGAAGTGAGGTTGGACCCAAACCTCCTGGGAGTATTGCAATGGCCAGATTGACATCCTTGAAATCTGGAAAGGCTTACAACCTCAAAATAAGAACATTTCTTCTCCACTCTAAGTACTGCTCTTCATTTATAAAACAAAATAGAACTCTAAGTGGACCAAATTCAAGTATCTTCTGACTCAAGTTCACCCTGTTAGTCAAAAAGGCAGCAGTGACAGTGTTTACATGCAAGGTTAACCTTTTTAAAAGCAAAATCACTATTCTTCTATGCTAGGCTAAACGCTAAACCAAACAATATTTCATGGCTTATATTAGAGTCAATGCTAACATAAACAGCATTGTCATTATGAAGTTATGTAATAGTAAAGGTGCATATTCTATTATGACAGATATACGAGTAAATTTCACTGGAGTCAGTGAAGGAGTCACGAAGAAAACTGGGAAGGGCAGAGCCTAAGGTTCTAGAACCAGCATAATATCTCAAGGCATATTTTAAGAATGGTTCTTCAACCTGGATCCTCTGTATTTCCCCAGCCACACCTCTACTTAACACAAGTATACTGAAAAGTCTACAGGATTCAAATCCTACCAGGATTCTAACCTTAAGGATAGAGGAAGACACAATTCAAAGGTATTAAGAAGACTGTACTCTTCTCAAAGTGTCCGTAAAAGTTCATAGTTGAATCATATAACACCTGCCAAAGATCATGTGAAGAGACTATTTATTAAAAAATTTTTTTCAACCTGTTAACATAAATGACTGCTACCATCCTTATTAAGGCCCCTTAACATATATCAATATCCAGAAAGGTTAAGTGACAGCATACATCAGAAAAAAATATTTTAAAAACAGAATTAACTTTGGTAAGATAGGAGAAACATCTTTCATACACTGGCTAGGTTAGATTTGGACCCTTTATTAAAGATGACAATAACAACAACAAGAATACCAAGAGTGTGAATCTGCAGCGTGCCAAGCATTGTGTAAATGCTTTCTGTGTGTCAACTCATCTAACCCACACAGCACAGGTATGATCACAGGATCTGATTCTACACGCCTGGTGCCCAGACATACCTCTTGCATTACACTGAGGCCTTCAGAAAATGGACATGACTAAAACCTGAAATAAGAGCAAAGGGGCTCCTTGTTTATAAAGTGATCCTAAACCCAAGTATTCAACTGGCAGGGATTTGGAGTAGGGCATAGGAGGACTTTCCACCAAGCTGCATGCCTTCAAAGGCCAGCGGGTCAGGAAATAGGTCATAGTGCATGCCTCCCTGATTTTCACACAGGTAAAAATAAAACAGAACTAGACCAAAGTATTAGAATTGAAGGAACTTAAAAGACTTCGAATTCCCCTTAATACGTCCTCTCCTCAACAATGCACCCTTTTTCCTTTAGGTGTCTAGTGCTTTTCTACATTCCTAAACTACCTTGCTTCTCAGATCCACAGCTTCATAAGGATAACAGCAAAAGTCCTAATCTCATTACCAGGCTGTGCTGGAAGTTCCTGATGGTAAAAGGCCAAAAGAAGGCATTTGAATTGGAGTAACTCACACTTTGAAACTCATTCATATTAATTTATTATTTCTCCAACACAGTCTTACCACTCTGTGTTTATCCCCTTTTGATAGAATTTCAGGTACCCCAAGTAAGAGAGAGTTTGAGAATGGTGACTTTCCCAGAGTTTCTGTAAGTCAGGCTGTATCAAATGCCAGCCGTAAAAGTAAATCAGGTGGGGAGGCCTGGTGGGGAGCAGGGCTTGGCTGGAAAGAACTATTTCTGTGTTCCAGTCACTTCTGCCTGCTTCCTTGAAGCAAGAGAGGTGAGGCAGAGGTACTGGGAAGCAGCTCTACCCTGGTGGCTGCCCATGTCCCCCCTGGCTTCTTGCTGACCCTCGGAAGAGACACAATGGTAGGTTCCTTCCCTCCCTATTTTCTGCCCCATCCTGTGTTCTTGTTCTTTCTTCTGTGTCCTCTGTTTTCCCTGGGCATTCCTCCCACCATTATGCTGCTTCCCTATCCTGGGGCTCCTCGAATAGCAACAAAGGAAGGAGGGTGGAGGGCAGAAGGATGGAGTTTGATCTCAGTTCTGGGACAGGCATCACTGAGACACTCAGCCTTTCAGAAGCTCCATCCAAGACCGTGGACTAGACAGGAAAAAACAGTTAACCTGATCCTGTCTAGATTACTAACAAAGTGAAGAAAAAAAATTTTTAAAAATGTGGCAGCTGTTTAAAAGTAACATGTGGCACTAATGACTGTGAATCCCACCAAGCCTTCAGATTAACTCTGTTTTATTATACAAACTCAACTCAGTATAAAGCATGTGATTAAGAAGTAAACAAGCTGATTCTTTAAGTCATGAAGAGGAAAACACCAGCCATACTATTTTATAGTCACACCACGTAGGCCAGCTTTCATGGTTTCTCATCCATGCAGCATCAGTTGTCTGAGCGCAACTTGAAAATAGTGACAGCGTAAAGATGGAGTCCAGACTGTGGGACTGGAAAGAACCCCCAGATACCACCTTGTTCAACTTCTTCATTTGAAAGTGGAAGTAACTCAGAGTTGGTGATTGACTCGTCTAAGATCACATAGGATTAGAGACGTTACCAGTACTACGGCCAGGTCTACCTTGTTTCCAGAACACAGAGATTCTGTCCCACTAACTGTAGAGTTGCCTGAACAGTAAGAGTCAAGGGCCTGCAGCCAGCTGCAGGGGCTGGAGCCCCGTCTGTGACAATGAGTTAGGCAGCCCCAAGGATTCTCCTTGGTGCCTGAGAGGATAGGAGCCTCTAATAGTATAAGTAGCCATCAGATAAACAGGCCATTATTCTGGAAAGGGGAAGTACTGAAGTTTTTGGCTCACATGTTAGGGAGTGCATGGGTTTAAGAGCTACAATTTCAAAAAGGTCCTTCGCATCGTGTAGTGCTGTTATAATTGCTAAAGGCTGGGCTGACGATAATCTAAATCCCAAAATATTAGTGGTTAATTAGGAATCCAAGGGACTTCTTCCAGAAATAAAACTTAATCCCTTAATTACACTTTTTATTTCTTAATTTCCTCCCACAGTAACCTATGCAAATATGGACTTGGTTTCCAAAAGGAAAAGGCTCATGTGTTCGTTCAGTGTGCACACTCTACCGTAATCGGAAAAATCAACAAAGAAGGTGGGCACGAACTCTGTTTCCCTTTTTCTCAAATCACAGCTATAAATCTCAATCTTTTTCTTCTTAAATGTATAAATATATAATAATTGTCATTTAATCACTTCAGTTTGTTAATTTATAATTCAAATGTACCCAGATTGTATGTATTTATATAAAAGTTGGTCTGTAACATTTTTTTTTTTTTTTTACGTTTTGAGGAAAGAGGGATATTTTTGGAAGGAAGGGAGAATTGTACAAAAGGAAGATCTTATGAAAAGAAAATTGAATAGAGCCATTCTCACATATGAGGCAGTGAAGGTTAGCATCTTGTGGATTTGCTAAAACCAATTTGATTGGATTGCTTTTCTAGAGTACTATAAAAATATCCAATGTCTTCCTCTCCACGTCAAGAGAAAGATACATTTAAAAAGCCATGGAGAGTAACAATAAAGGCACCAGAGCCATCTTTACAAGGGCACAGAACCCCACTGTTGCACCCGACCATCTTCCTAGGGCACACATATTGTCTTTTCACTCATAAGGCAGATTTTCTGGGTTCCCTCTACTGACCATCGGAAATCACCCTATGCCCAGAGCTATGCCACTTCCATTGTGAGGTCCTGTAACTGGAAAAGAGCATGGGAGTTGACAGAGTGGACCCAGCTCACTAAGAGTCTCAGAGGACTTTCCGATTACTTTTCTACCAAGTAAGACAGGCCAAAATGCTCACACTAGCCTCCAGGACAGAGGACAGACAGTACTTAGAGGACATTCTCTTCTAATATTGATTTTGCATAGAAAAATAAAAAAGGGGGAAAAATCAACTAAATTTAATGTAACAGTAAATTACAAAGGAATAAAAAAAGGTCTAGCCAAAAGTATTCTGTTTTTATCTTGCTATTGACTTCAATATGTAGCCTGAAAAAGATTTTTTTCTTGTATGTGACAAAGGATTAAGTAATTCTTAGAATGAATTGTTGGTCCATTGGGCACACCATAATAGGTTTCTTAGCATTAACAAAAGGATTTGAATCATTTTTCTTTCAGTCTGAGCATTAAATCTGAATCTTCTGTCTAGTCCACATCCACGGACTATTTCTGACTGTTAACTGATTGGTCTGAGTGGAGAAAGCAAGAGACAAAAATCAATCTGGTCTGGGCTGGAAGCTATCATAATTCCAGAAGACAAAACACAGACTGAACAAGTCAGACAGAGTATATTGCCCTAAATCTTGAAGCCAACTATGTATTTTGAAGCTGAATATATTAAACTGAGAAAGCCTAAACTGTAAGACACAATCCTTTGTTGATGTGGATCTTGCATATTGATAAACCTTAATAGCTCACTAATGTCATAAAAAGATACGTGTGATAGTACCTGAAAATCCATGTCAAAATATTTTAAATAGTTCCAAATATTAGAAAATACAGTTGTTAAAGTACAGGTGACAACTTCCATCTAGGAAAGAAGACAATGTGATATGACTCAACAAGCATCAGAGTGTGAGTCAAAAAGAGGTCAATTTTAGCATTATCTAAAAATGACCTCAGACAGGGCACTTAACATACCCAAGACACAGTTCCCTAATTTATAATACTAAAGGGTGGAACTAGGTGAGTTCTTTGCCCCTTTCACTATTAGAACTCTGCTTTAAACTTAGATCTACAATACAACTTCTAAAATACGTTGGCGGGCTGAGAGTCAACATTATTGTTCTGTGAAACTTAAAATGATTTTAAGAAGCCCTACTTCTTCAGAAAGAACTAAAGTATTTTTCACAACTACCTCAAATAACTATAACAAGTTCAAGAGTGCGTATCAATTACAAATCCTACGATGATTAATAATGTAAAAACAACTCCAACCCATAAAGCTAGTTCTATCAGAGTTAGACTGTTCAGTTTCAGGGGAAGTAAAGATTAAATGTCTTTATGTAATTTATGAATTGCACCTTACATTTAACTCTGTCTTTCACTTGTATAAGACTGTGGAAACCAACAAAAGTTACTGATCCGAGCCTGGACAAGTAACTTAGAATAAATTATTCCTCATTGAGGAAGTCTAGGAGCATAAATACAACAGCAACTATTTTTTAAAAAATGCATACATCTAAATGAAGCCTCAGATCATACCAGGTAGAGTGAGTTGAGACTGAAGGAAAAAGTTTTCTTTTCTGAGCTCAATAAGAGATGTAGCCTTGAGAATGCTATAATTACACTATTGCCAGATATTACCATATGTAAGTTACACGTACTCATCACAGAAGAGGGAGTTCAATGCTCCCTACTTATTTTTTGGATGCTGCCTTCTCACTAAGAAATGATTATTGCAACTGGAAGCCAGGCCTCTTTTTGGCAAATAGCAGCAGGGGTGAATATAAACACATCCTCTCTATATACATTTTTAGGAGCTCTAAATCTATAAACTAAACGCAAATATAAAAATTTACCTCAAGTTACTTTTCTGTCCGACAAACACTAACAAGTATTCATTTAATAGGCATATATTACCCCCAGGAAAGAAAATCGTAAGCATGTACTAGGAGCGTAAATATAAGAGTTAATAGATCACTCTCCTGCACACACACAAAAATCAAACATGCATTTGAACTAGAAAAACATCAGAAGATATATCATTCCAAATGATATCTAATGACCAAGTTTAAATTTATGTCTCTGGAACTATGTAAAAACATGTGTCTTGAACATTTTAAACCAAATATTGGTTCAAAAATATTTCATGTTTTTAATATTTAATTTGATTCAGATGGACCTCTTATTTTGGGTCTATAAAACTGGAAAAAGCTGCAGGGTTTTTCTGGTTCAATAGCACAAAGGCATATTATTCCTGGTAAGAATATTATATTTACACATTCATGGGGATGACAAAGACAGAGGACTTAAGAATAATTAGCAAACAAGCTTGTCCCTGAGGTGGAGTTTTGCCTGCCCTCCTCCCTTAACTGCAAAGCATGAGATTTCTTACCTTCACATTTTTGTGACACTTCATTAAATTTGTGTCCAGCAGGGCATTTGCACTCAAAAGACCCAACAGTATTAATGCAATTTCCTCCTTGACAGATCCCAGGGATGGCCTGGCATTCATCCACATCTGTCAGATTTTAGAGGAGAGACAGAAAAAAAGATTCATATAAAATTCATTGCAGAAGAAAATGTGATAGTTTGTCCACAATTATATTACCATATGTATATCAATGAGTTATGTGTCCATCACAATACTTGGAATATGATGAGAGAAACTATTTCTCACAATTATATTATATAAAATAAATTATATTAGCATAGTTCAGTCCATAATGTTCTATAAGTAGACACAAGTATTCTTTATTTTCCCACCTTCCATCTTCCCTCATGTAGAAGAGAATGTTTGTACTAATTTTTGTGGGTTTTACTACATATGCAACAAAGTACACGGATACAATGATTAAAAGGTCATGTTCACTGACTTATTTTTATCTCCAGATTGGCAGTAATAATCAGAGTTATTCAAGAAATGCTTAAAATCAAAATACATTTCTGTAATGAAACTATCTTTAAGAGTGTACTAACTGATTTAGTTAAAACGCAATTTACTTAAGGTCACTCAGACTACAAGAGACAGCTGAAGTTTTTGCACAAATGAAGTGGAAAATGTTAACCTTATTCTAGAGAACTGTCTTGCCCGGTAAAAACTAAACAACTCAGAAAGTTAGACCAGGAAGTGAGAGAGATCCTCAGGGGAATTCGCTGTCTCAGCTGCAGACTTACCTTGCTGACCGAGCAGGAATCAGAAGGAACGTTTTTAAAGGTAAGTCAGATCGTGTGCTTCCCCACTTAGTCCATGCTAAGTCCCAGAAAGTTCCATGTGAGCCCCCTGCTCCCTGACCTCATCTCCCACCCTCCTCCCTCTCTTGCTCCTCTCCCACCACACTGGATTCCTCAATTACGCCAAGCATGCACCTGCCTCAGGGTTCTGCAGTGGTTGCCCCTGGCCTGGAATATTCTTCCTCCAGAGAGCTGCGGGGCTCATGCCGTCCCACCCTGCAGGTCTCTGCTCCAGTGCCACTTTAGCAGCCAGCCTTTCCCTGGTCAGCCCCACGGCGACACCTGCCCCTGGTCTTCATCACCCTTCTTACCCTGCTTGGTTTTTTCCCCATAGGACTAAGCACCAATTGACCTGACATGAGCCTGTTTGTTTTGTTTTATAAACCGGTTGTCTTCAATATATGTTTCCCAACGGCAGGAACGTTGTCTGTTTTCTCAACTGCTGTATCCCCAGCAAGAAGGACTACTTTGTGATCCTACTCATAACCCCAAATATGAACCTTCCAAGAACAAAATTAATCCTCCCAGGCTACATGCAGTTATAAAGATTGTAGAAGTACAGGTACATTCTTTCCATCTCTTCATTCATAACACAGAAAAGTCTGATTTAATAAAGAACCCCCAAGGAAACAGTCCAACATTTCGTCCTCTCCTTTAGAGAGTGTTCTTTTTGAAATCTGGAAGCCAAGTGAACCCTATAACTTCACTCGTCATTGAATGAAGCAAAACATGATTGCTGTTGGTAAGATCTCAACTTGAGTTCTTGAGAAAAGTCAGCACAGGGCAAAAGGGACACTAAAGAAATAATTTGTTATAAAAGTGACACTCTTTCAAATGGAATGTCTTGACCCACAAATGAAGGACTATATGTGAAATAGAATTAAATTATGTTCTCTAGCCAATTTCAGTTTTGTCTTAGACCAGAATTTTCTATTCTCTTAATATGTTGAATAAGCTTATTCAAATGTTATTTGAAATCAAGACTTTACATATAGGCAAAACTAGACGTCTTGATCAGGAGCTTTGGCCAGTAGGAAATATAGATAAGGGCAATTCTCCACTGGCTGAATATCACAAGATTGAAGAGAGACTATGTTCCTCTGTGCACCCATCTTCCCACGGCCCCTCACATCTGGCCCAAAGACTGGGAACACCAGCAAGGAGAGGGAGCCCCAAGCTGATGGCAGAATCTCTGGGAAAAAAATAAATAAATAAACCAAACATGCAGGATTTCACTCTCAAAATGGCAATATAACTGCCATTTTGATTCTATGGGTTTTCAAAATTTTTCTTACAAAAAACCTTTTTCCTCCTTGGATATTGAATAGCAGAGTCAGGAAGGGACAGGAATCCAGGTGGTGTAAAATGAATAGCAAAGCTAAAGGGAAGGCGCCTCTTCCCTCGCCCCATTCATTCCCTTTCCAAGAATTCTGTTAGTGCCCTAAACTCTGACCATGACTCACTGATGGGCAGCTGGGCATTCGAAGCCTGGCTTTCTGGTCACTGTCAACAAGTTCACGGGCATTTGCTAACTTCATAACCCCAAGACCAACAAATACTCCAAAACTCACTGGGACTTTCTAAGAATGAGAAAAATAACAAGGCACCAAAAATAAGGAGAACTAAATGTACTCTTAATTGTATAAAATCCTATAATCCATCCCTTTATAATTCTAAGGACTCAAAGTGACTTCTCGCTTCTCCTGCCATTCAGAAGGATACGTTCAAGGGCATACAAGGGAGCTGTATGCTGTACATGGAAGCCAGGGGCCAGGACCAACACATCAGAAGTGGGATTTATTGAAGTATAATTTACTGGAGACCCACAGAACTGTGTGACTAAGCTCAAGTTCTGTCTTGTTGCATA
This sequence comes from Lepilemur ruficaudatus, assembly GCA_963574885.1. Classification (NCBI taxonomy): domain Eukaryota; kingdom Metazoa; phylum Chordata; class Mammalia; order Primates; family Lepilemuridae; genus Lepilemur; species Lepilemur ruficaudatus. The sequence goes on along the minus strand of CAUYRT010054146.1, from coordinate 4,671 downwards.
TTACCCTTAGAATTAGCATACAGAACAAAGCCAGACTATTCTCTATTTGCTTCAGAATATAGCATATCCTGAATTTTCTGAAAATATTGTAACTTGCAAATTAAAAAAAAAAGCAAGCAAGCCCCGAAGAGGTCTAAAGGAAACAGATAGAGCCTGGGAGTTTTCAGTCCCATCAGTTTAGTGTGGAGCTGCCTCTGTTCACTTCCTCCTGTTTCCTGCCAGACATCCAGACAATAAAAGAATTTGTACAGCTGGAAGAACAGGAGTAAAAGCCAAAAACAGAGTAAGGGCTTCTCTGGGAAGCAGGAGAAGCAGCTAGCGGGCGACATCTGGGGATATTTAAAACTGTGAAACAAATCCTAATTTATTTCGGACTTGTAAAAAAAATGCATAATGTAGCATGTAAAATGTCGAGAGGAACAATTTTCTTCAGGTCAGTTAAGTACAACCCGTGAGGCAGAGGAGCTCTAACAGTTTTAAACGAAGGGAAAAAAATGAAGGAAAACATAAACTACCTTGTTCACAAGTCTCGCTTTGTGTTTCTGTGCAGCGTTGCCATGAGGCACGGCATTGCTGTAAACAGAATCACACCACCCCCCGAGTCAGAGGTACATGAAAACACCTCTGGGGTCAGAGGGGGAACTGCTGGCAAGGAAAATTCCAGTAAGACTCCAGCTGCTCTCTCGTGAGCCACGTTCCTAACGCCTTAGCTGGATATTATGCAGTCCGTGGAATTGTGAAGTTATGTCTCTGACACTACTTTTCCATTCTCTTCAACTTCATTGGAGAATGGCTCTCCAGAGTAAATAAGATTAATCCATTAATAACTCCATCAGCCCCGGTTTACCTTGACAAGCTCCCGTGCGGATATTTGGAATGAAGCCGCGGCGGCAGGGGTGAGGCTGGGCAGGACACATCTCACAAGGGTGGCCCCAGGCCCGGCCGACGGTGGCACAGCAGAGCGTTTTTGTGCAGACGATCCCGCTGAGTTGTCCCTGGCACATCTGGTTGCTGACCACAGTATAACAGGGGCCTGTCCTGTAATCTGAAAATAAGCATAAGAATCTCATGAAAATCCAGAAAAGCGAGACCCATCACGTGGAGGAGCAGCTGTACCCCATCTTGACTTCAAATCAGAATATGGATTTCAGAGATTGAACAGCACATCATGGACTCCGTGTAAAGCCGTGGGCAGACTATCCTACCTCTGAACTCCTCACCTATAAAGCGAGCATAAAAACATCGGTTCCTATCTACTTTGAAGATGATATCGTGAGGATCAGGTGAGCTAATGGAAAACTCTTTGCAACTCTTTACTCATATTTACTGTGTAAATATAACAATAACATTATTATCCACTCATCACTCAAGAAAACATCTGTGCCTACACTGAATCAGCCCCTATGCCTGAATCAGATGCTTCAGTGATTAAAAGAGACTAAATCCTTGCTTTCATAGAGCTTCTAGCACCTAGCCTATTGTTATTTAGGTTGGAGAAAGCAAAGAATTTCAAAATTCACAGTGAGGCAAGTCATGGTACCTTCTTCCTGGGAGTTCCTTGAACGACAGAAATGATTATCTTTCTTTTGGGTTGGGTCTATCTTATTTCAAATGCAAAAAATAAGGAAACAAAATTTTTTTAAAAATTTACAGAACACATTAGGTATTTAATATAAAGACTGAGGACACTGGTCTGAAATCATTGTAATCCCTGGGCAAAAGGATCATCTTAAAGCGAACACAGATAAGCTAAGGCCACAAGAGAATTTCCAAGCACAGCAGTCCCTCCACCAGATATAAGATCAGCAGCCTCCTTTCTTTTCTTTTTTTTCCGCTTTTGGTACAGGGGAGAAAGTTAGTCTGGATTTAGCAGCCAAAAGAAAAGATAAAGATGTAGTGAGCACAGAGGACCAAAGCCAGGCTGTCCTCACAGCCTTCCCTGTGAGAGAAATCAGGGCCATAATCCCCTTTTCTGTCCTACAGTGGCCTTGACAGATAAGGGAGGTTGGGCTGGGGTATCCACCACCCAACATGTGCATGCTTCCTCATGTCGTTTTCAGAGATGTGCAGGCAGAGTGTTCCCGGTGCATCTATGGATGGACTAAATGATACCAGTAAGTTCCTTTTACCACAGTTTTATGAAAATCATGGGTTGTGCTAATGAAACCACTGGGTTATGTTTCCATTTTTATTTTCTTCTCTCTTTAAGTAGCTCATAGAACACTGACAACAACTCTTCATTACAGTATCGGCAAGACTGAACAGTCCGGATCATAACAACATTTTGGCAATAGCTGACACCCCTTTATCCCACGTGTTCTCTCCTGTTTTCTTTCTCTTGCATCCCCACTCCAACTGCTCCCTTGGAATTATGACCTCATCTGAGCACTGCATCTCTGGGACCCATCACTAAACGCTCTTCCTCACTCCCCCTTGCTACCTGGAATGCACCACCTCTGGTCAATGGCATTGCAGAAATGGCACCGCCCTAATGCCCGGGCTGTAAGATCAGCCTTCTCAGGAATTCCAAAACCAAAACTCTACACCAGTCAAGTACATCGAGAGGACTACCGTACCCAAGTTATGGTAGCGCTTGAGAGACAGACAGGATGGTCAAAATGTCCACATCTTTCTCCCTCCATGAAAGCGCCTCACTCATGGGATACAAGATGATTTTGGATTGCCTTATTTTTATAGTCATATATTAATTTTAGTTTGTATTATGAAAAAGAATAAATATACCAGGCTCATGATTTAACAGATATGTTTGCTATGATGAAGGTGAATTAAATAAGAAAAACCTTTTAATTCAATTTTTAAAAAATATTAGGTCAATACTAGTACAAGCGATATGCAAACAGGGCAAAAGTTGTGTGGGTGATAGATAAATGCAACCAGTTTACCTTTCCAAAAGGCTAGCCTTAGACCTTTGCTCCCCTTAGGTCTTTGCTTGAGCTGGCCCTACTACCTTTCTAACCCTATCACCTGACACTTCTTCAGTTTGTTACTTGTCTTCTAACTCTGTTTACTCATTTTAACTCTACTGCTTTCTTTTTACTTTTATAATAGTCAAATTCTAGATATATTTAATATTCTACATTATATGCCAGATTTGTTCAAAACCTGCTATCTTCTTCCCATAGATAATGAATTCAAACAAGAATACATATATTAAGTGCTGAGCTGTTGAATAAAATCTCAGCCCTCCTTTAGTTCTGGCAATAAAAAAAAGTCACTCCTCACCATGGTAGTTTATAATCAAATAGCTTTTAAATGCAGTAACTATGTGGATAAAGTGGAATATTTAAGTCATCTTTACTTCTTTGGCTCAATTCTTCCTAATATTACCTATAAGCATTTAATAAATACCTCTCTGCTACATGGGTTTTCCTTTCTATTTTACTATTTTATCAAGCATTTTTTCTGATTCAAAATTAATTACCTTTAACAATTAGGAAAAGGTTGTAGCACAAATAAGAAATGTAATTGCACCTAAAGAAACCTTCGATAACACAGTGATTATATTACCATATGTAATTATGTGTATGTATGTGGTGTTTTCCTTTTTAAATCACAAAGATTTTGCTTAATATACAATTTCGAATCTTGCTGTTTTTCCCCTTAACGTTACCAAAAGTATTTTTTCTCATGTGATGAAACACTTTTCTGAAATATGATTTTAATTTCTGTGTAATTTTCCGTAAAGTTGTAACATAACTTATTCAAGAATTTTCTTACTTCACTTCTGATTCTTCATTATCATAGATAATGTTCAATGTACAACATTCTGATGAATTCTTTTTAGGATGAAAAATGTTTAGTTCGTGCAACAGCCATCAAGATTTTTATGACTATACATGTCTTCTATGTGAAACCAGAAAGATCACAGCAGCATAATCTTCTATTTAAAAATAAATAAATAAAACTTTCTATGTTAGATAGCAAGAAAGAGAATTTAGTCTTGTTTCTTTCTTTCCTGTTAATTTACTGAGCCAAGTGCAAATGCTGTAATCATCAACAGATTCATGTTAGCTTGCCATTTTCAATCTTTCTTTATAAAGAGTAATGGAACATGAGTTTTAATTTATAATCTTCTCTTTAACACTGTTTGGATTTGTTTTTCCTCCTTGTTTTGCCAAGATACTCTATGGAATTATCTTACATATAAGGATTGCAAAGGTTAAGGGTAAATGCAAATATGGTGTTTTGTGAGTGACACCAACAAAATCCAGGCATAGCACAAAATGCTAAGAAAAATCTGATTCAGTCCTTTCTAACACTGGTTCATGACTTCAGATGTGAATTCCTCATTGGAAGATCTTCATAAGAAGAAAAGTAACCTTTAAGACTTTTCCTAGTCAACAACTACTTGTCGCCATTTTAATGTGAAATAATAAAAACCAGATAGCATTTATTAATTCTGAAACTGGGGATTTGGGGGGTGGGGGGTAGACCCACACCTGAGAGATGTGGTGAGCACTGTGGAGGGGAGGGGCATGCTTGAAATGTAGTTGGGGATGGGAATTAGGGGTCTCAATAGGGGGAAGGAAATCTTCTAAAACTGATTTATGTGAATAGCTATACAACTTGGTAAATTTACTAATAATCATTTAATTGTACACTTAAAATGGAGTCATGGCATGGTATGTAAATTATACTTCAATCAAGAAA
>CAUYRT010054145.1:0-18006 GCA_963574885.1 Lepilemur ruficaudatus | reverse complement strand
CTAGCACAAAATAGACTTTAAATAGTCATTCCAATCTTTGCCAATTCCTTTTAACAGCTCCCCCCTGGCCTCAGTGGCTTCCACCCCCATTACCACACTCTAAATGGACTTCAAAACCAATAGAGTTTTGAATTTTTTTTTTCTTTATTGTAGAGACAGGGTCTCATTATGTTGCTCAGGCTGCTCTGGAACTCCTGACCGCAAGCAGTCCTCCCACCTCAGCCTCCCGAAGTGCTAGGATTACAAGCATGAGCCACCACGCCTGGCTTTGAAGGTTCTTATGGGTATTATTTACACAAGGTATAAAGAAAAGAGATTTTTCCTGAGCAAAATCATGAGACCCATGTCCAATTCTAGCCTGAGAGGCCATAAAGCAGCACCCTCCCTTCTTGTACTATAAAGCTATAAGAAAAAAAGCACCGGAATTCAACCCGTTGAATTTGGAATAGAACTGTACAGGAAAATTGGGACAAAATGGCGCCCCCTAATGGAGCTTTACAGAATTCAGTTAAATCCTGTTTGTTTCACTACTCCAGGCTAGGATTAACCAAGATGAATGTAAGTTGTGAGCAGTTTACTCTTTCCAAGCATCTCACATATTACCTCATTCGATCAACAACTGTGTTGTGAGATAATTTTGCTCCTGAGGATATTGAAGAAGAAGTGGTTAAGGATGGGGCCAAGGCTGCCCTTCATGAGGTGAGGACATGGGGAGAGCAGGCTGGGTGCTGGGGGTGGCCACGGTGGCCACAATTTTATGCAGGACCTGTTTTTGCCAACACCATCACAAACTGAACTACGGTAAGAAATCATCAGCTCTTCTCATGGAAACCTCTCGCACTGCAACAGTTGTAACTGAGCTTGGAAGGCTGCAGGCACAGCAGCCCTCCAGCTGGTAAGCCAAGCCAGCCAACTGGATGACCTAATGGCTCCTTCCCAGCCGCCACCCTGTGCAGTCACAGGACACTCATTTGCAGCTGGCTCTTCTTCAACCTCTTCTCGCCTTGACGGTAAATCACTTCTTTAGTTGCTGAGTGAGTCTTGTTGGCTATGAAACCAAATCCCTGGGTTCCGCATGGCAGCTATGCTAATATTTTGGGGACAGATAAGTCAATGATTTGTGAAAAGGCAAAAATTATTCTGTGGAACTCTAGCCCTGCCCTGACTGGGCTCCAAGGAATTTGGTTGTGGATGTTTATAATGTGCCTTTCTCAGGATACGTCTTCATCCTGGTGGACAGCTTAATGCCTAAGCATCTGACCTGTGACCAGGTGTCCCTCGCACGGGAAATTTGTTTATGCCGGCAAATGCCTTTGTTGCTGTCTGACCTGCATCCAGTGATTACTACCAAAGTAACCACTCTCTAGGAGATCCCTGACCAGGAGAGAAGTTATATTTGGGCATGGCAGTGAGGTGAGACACATGAGAGGCAGCCTAACAAAATGCATGAAATAACAGAAGCAGCGTACTGTAATCCTTACAGACCCCAGAGGGAGGAGGGCAGCACACCAATGGGACCTGGAGAGCCCTCTGGTACGAAAAAGTCCAACTTGCATTTAGAATGGGTGCCGAGACAGCATGAAAGTGTAAGACTTCGCTACAATCCCTTATAAACTATGAAGACTGGCACATATTTTCTCTCATTACATAAGCTATCTTTTCACTTTATTGATAATATTCTTTGAAACAACAAGTTCTTTATTTAAAGAAGTCTGATTTGTCTGTTTTTTCCTTTGTTGCTTGTGCTGTGAGTGTTGTATCTAAGAAGGCTTTTCCTGAACCAAGGTCACAAAGATTTACTCCTGTATTTTCTCTTAAGAGTTTTATAGTTTTAGCTCTTAAATTTCATCTATGGTCTATTTTCAGATAATTTTGATGAATGGTGGGAGGAAGGGTCCAACTTTCTTTCACTTGCGGATAGCCATTAGTCCCAACAACAACTCTTAAGAAAAACTATTCTTTCTCCTGTTGAATTCTCATCAAAAATCAGTTGCTCATGATTGTAAGGGGTTATTTCTGGACCCTCAATTCTGCACCAATGACCTATAAGTCTGTTCTTATGCCAGCACCGCACCGTCTTAATTACAGTGTCTTAATTACAATAGCTTCGTAGTAAGTTTTGAAATCAGGAAGTGTGGGTTCTCCAACATTTTCTTTTTTTTTCCCAAGATTGTTTTGGCCATTCTGGGTACCTTGTATTTGCATATAAATTCTGTGATTAGCTTGTCCATTTTTGCGTATAAGCCTGCAGGGATTTTTAGGGATTGTATTGAACCTATAAATCAATTTAGGGAAAATTGTCCTCTTAACAATATCAAGTCTTCTGATCCATGAGCATGGGTGTCTTGCCATTTATTTTGATCTTGTTTAAGTTCTTTCAACATTAATTTATAGTTTTTGGAGTACATGATTTACCCTTTTCTTGCTAAATTTATTCCTATTTCTATTTTATAATTCCTATTTTATTCATTTTGATGTTATTGTCATTGGAATTGCATTTCTAATTTTTTCAGATTTTTCATAAAGTATATAGAAGTACAATTCATTTTGTGTATTAATCTTAACTTCTACAATGTTTCTGAACTCATTAGTTCTAATAGTTTTTTTAAGTAGATATCTTGATTTTTTTCTGTATGCAAGGTCATGTCATCTGCAAATAGAGATAGTTTTACTTCTGTCTTTTCAATCTGGGTGCATTTTATTTCATTTTCTTGTGAAATTGCTCTGTACTTCCGGTACAATGCTAAAAAGAAGTGGTAAGAGTAGACATTCTTGTCTTGTTCCTGATCTTAGAGCAAAAGCATTCATTCTTCCACCATTAAGCATAGTGTTAACAACTGTGGGGTTTTCACAGATTCCCTTTATCAGGCGGATGATGTTTCCTACTATTCCTAGTTGTTGAGTGTTTCTATCACGAAAGGGTGTTGGATTCTATCAAATGCTTTTCTGGCATCTCTTAAGATATCATGTGATTTTTGTACTTTAGCCCATTGATGTAGCATATTACATTAATTACATTTTGGATGTTAAAACAACTGCATTCCAGGGATAACTCCCACTTGGTCATGGTGTATAATTCTTTTTGCATGTCACCAGATTCAGTTTTTTAGTATTTTTTTTTGAGGATTTTTATGTGTATAATTGTAAAGACTATTGGTCTGTAGTGTGTATGTGTGGGGAGAAGGAGTTTGGTAATGTCTTTGATCTTAGACCATCGAATGAGTTGGGAAGTATTCCTTCCTCTTCTTTTCATTTTTTGAAAGAATTTGTGAGCAATTGGTTTAATTCTTTTTAAAAATGTTTGCTAGAAACCAGGCAGGGTAGTGCACGCCTGTAGTCCCAGGTATTTGGGAGGCTGAGGCAGGAGGATCACTTGAGCCCAGGAGTTCAAGGCTTTATCTAGTGTGTGATGATCATGCCTGTGAATAGCTATTACACTCCAGCCTGGGCAAGACCCCCATCTCTTAAAAAAAAAAAGTAAATAAAAATGTTTGCTAGAACCATGAGAAAAATTGAGAGAGCATACTCTTTGTAACCTGAAAGGGACAAACTGTTTGTCAGATTTCTTAAACAGAAAGAAGACAAGCCCGCAGTTCAAGTTCTGAGGGGAGAATGGCTTAGCTGTTTCGAAGGCTCTCATGAACACTCTTTTCATGATCTGACAAGACAGATGGCAACTGAAAATTGCAGCCCAACCCACTTATAAGCTTACATATGAAAATATTTACCAAAAATACCAGTGAATCAAATGTGACAGAAAAATCACGATGATAGAGCAGGTTTATTTCAGGGATGCAAGGATAAATTACCGTTTTTAAAAACTGTATTTTACCTTTAATTGACAAGTAATAATTTTGTATACTTGTGGGCTACAGTGCAATGTTTTGATACATGTATACATTGTGGAATGATTAAATCAGGCTAATTATGCTATTCGTCAGCTCACATACTTATCATTTCTTTGTGATGAGAACATTTAACATGTACTTTTGGCAGTTTTGAAATATACAATACGTTGGTATTAAATGTAGTCACCATGCTGTGCAATACATCACTAGAACTTATTCCTCCTGCCTAACTGAACTTCGTGTCCTTTGACTAACATCTCCCCTTTTCTTGTCCATCCTTTCCCCCACCCCATCCAGCCGCTGGTAACCACAATTTTATACTTCATGTAGTACTTGTCTTTCTGTTCCTAGCTTATTTCACTTAGCATAATGAAGAACAAAGTACTATTAAATGATCTATTAATATCAATAATAGGTCAAAAAAGAAGGTCATACAAACTCAGTTGATGCTGAAACAGCATTTGATAGAACATTCCTTCTGACAAGGTTTTTAAAAAACTACTCACAGAAAAATGCATTCTTAAAAATGTTAAAGATTTGACTTTCAACTTGACTGTTTTTATTGTATAGAAATGCTACTGATTTGTGTACATTAATTTTACAACCTGAGACTTTACTGAATGTATTTATCAATTCTAGGAGTCTTTTGGTGGAGTCTTTAGGGTTTTCTAGATATAAAATCATATCATTGGCAAACAAGGATAGTTTGACCTTCTCTTTTCCAATTTGGATGCCCTTTATTTCTTTCTCTTGCCTGATTGCTCTGGCTAGGACTTCCAGTACTATGTTGAACAGATGTGATGACAGTGGGCATCCTTGTCTTGCTCCGGTTCTTAGGGGAATGCTTTCAACTTTTCCCCATTCAGTAGGATGTTGGCTGTGGGCTTGTCATATATGGCTTTTATTATTTTGAGGTATGTTCCTTCTATGCCTAGTTTGTTGAGGGTTTTTAATCATAGAGGGGTGCTGGACTTTATTGAATGCTTTTTCTGCATCTATTGAGATGATCATATGGGTTTTTAAAAATTCTGTTTATGTGGTGCATCATATTTATTGATATGAGTATATTGAACCATCCTTGAATCTCTGGGATGAAACCCACTTGATCATGGCAAATTATTAATATCCTTTTGATGTGCTATTGGATTTGGTTTGCTGATATTTTGTTGGAGATTTTTGCATCTATGTTCATGAGGGATATTTATCTGTAGTTTTCTTTTTTTGTTGTGTCCTTTCCTGACTTTGATATCAGGGTGATGCGGGCTTTGTACAATGAGTTAGGGAGGATTCCATCCTTCTTCTTTTTTCTTTTAATTTCAGAATATTATGGAAGTACATTTTGGTTACATGAATTGCTATTGTACATCTGAATCAAAGTTATAAGTGTGTCCATCACCCAGATAGTGTGCATTGTACCTGTTAGATTTGAATTTACCCATCCCTTCCTCCTCCCTCCTCCTGCTTGATTTCCATTGAATTTTACTACCATATGTGCACATGAGTGTTGATCTATAAGTTTCAATTCAGTAGAGAGTACAAATGGTTTTTGTTCTTCCATTCTTATGATACTTCACTTAAAAGGATGGTCTCCAGTTCCATCCAGGTTGTTACAAAAGGTATTAATCCACCAATTTTTTTTATGGCTGAGCAATACTCCATGGTATATATATATACCACATTTTATTGATACACTTATGTATGGGTGGACACTTGGGTTGTTTCCATAGCTTTGTGATTGTGAATTGTGCTGCTATAAATATTCAAGTGCAAGTGTCTTTTCTATAAAATGTCTTTTTTTCCTTTGGGTAAATATCCAGTAGGGGGATTGCTGGATCAAATGGTAGGTCTATTTTTAGTTCTTTGAGGAATCTCCATACTACTTTCCACAGAGGTTGTAGAGGTTGCACTAGTTTGCAGTCCCACCAACACTGTATAAATATTCCTTTCTGTATGCATCTGCACCAGCAACTGTGCTTTTGGAACTTTTTGATAAAAGCCCTTCTCACTTGGGTTAGGCGATATCTCATTGTGGTTTTGATTTGCATTTCCCTGATGATTAGAGACCTTGAGCATTTTTTCATATGCTTATTAGGCATTAGTCTATCTTCTTTTGAAAAGCTTTTGTTCATGTCTTTCGCCCACTTTTTAATGGAGTTGTTTGCTATTTTCTTGCTGATTCACTTGAGTTCTTTGTAGATTCTGGTTATTAGCCCTTTACTGGATATATAGCATGCAAATATTTTCTCCCATTCTGTAGGTTGTCTATTTGCTCTATTGATTGTTTTCTTGGCTGTGCAGAAGCTTTTTAATTTAATCAGGTCCCATTTATTTATGTTTGTTGTTGCTGTGATTGCCTTTGGAGTCTCCTTCATAAATTCTTTGCCTAAGCCAATATCTATAAGAGTTTTTCCGACCTTTTCTTCTGGAATTCTTGTGGTTTCAAGCCTTAGGTTTAAGTCTGTTAACATAAAGAAGGAAGTAATCTTCCCCAACTCATTGTATGAAGCCAATAGCACCCTGATACCAAAGCCAGGAAAGAACACAACAAAAAAAAGAAAACTACAGACCAATATCCCTTATGAATATATATGCAAAATTTCTCAATAAAGTCCCAGCAAACCAATATGATCTTTTTTTTTTTTTTTTGAGACAGTCTCACTCTGTTGCACAGGCTAGAGTGCCATGGCATCAGCCTAGCTCACAGAAACCTCCAACTCCTGGGCTCAAGCGATCCTTCTGCCTCAGCCTCCCAAGTAGCTGGGACTATAGGCATGTGCCACCATGCCCAGCTAATTTTTTTCTATGTATTTTTAGTTGGCCAATTAATTTTTTTCTATTTATTAGTAGAGACGGGGTCTCACTCTTGCTCAGGCTGGTTTCGAACTCCTGACCTTGAGCGATCCGCCCGCCTCGGCCTCCCAAAGTGCTAGGATTACAGGTGTGAGCCACCATGCCCAGCCCCCAATATGATCTTATATCTAGAAAACCCCAAAGATTCTGCCAGAGACTCTTAGAATTGTTAAATAAATTCAGCAAAGTCTCAGGCTACAAAATCAATGTACACAAATCAGTGGCATTCCTATATACCAACAACAGTCAAGCTAAGAATCAAATCAAATCAAACTTTCACAACAGCAACAAAGAAAATAAAATACCTAGGAATATATTTAACCAAGAAGGTGAAATACCTCTACAGGGAGAACAATGAAACACTGAGGAAGGAAATCACAGAGGATGTAAACAAATGGAAAAACATATCATGCTTATGGATCAGCAGAATCAACATTGTTAAAATGTCTATATTACCCAAAGTGATTCACAGATTCAATACAATCTCCATTAAAATACCAATGTCATTTTTTGCAGATCCAGAAAAAATAATTTTACTCTTCATATGGAGCCAGTAAAAACCCTGACTAGCCAAAGCAACCTTAAGCAAAAAGAACAAATTTGGACGCATCACTTTGCCAGACTTCAAGTTGTACTACAAGGCTATAGTAACCAAAACAACATAGTATTGGCACAAAAACGGAGACCTGGACCAATGGATCAGAACAGATAACCCAGATATAAAACCATCATCATATTTCCATTTGTTCTTTGATAAAGCTGACAAAAATAAACGTGGGGGGAAAGAATTCCTATTCAAAAAATGGTGCTGGGAAAATTGGGTAGCCACGTGTAGAGGACTGAAACAGGATGTGCACCTCTCACCATCCTTCTTGATGTTATGCAACAGTTTCAGTAGGATAAGTGCCAGTTCTTCTTTGTAGGTCTGGTAGAACTTAGCTGTGTACCATTTACAATAGCTGCAAAGACAATAAAATACCTGGGAATATACTTAACCAAGAAGGTGAAAGATCTCCACAAAGAGAACTACAAAGCCCGGATGAAAGAAATCATAGGTGACACAAACAAATGGAAAAGTGTCCCATATGCTCATGGATTGAAAGAATCAATATTTACAAAGATGTTCTCCTTCCTAAAAGTAAATAATTACTATATACAAATAATAGTAAATAATTCCTATTTACAAATAGTAGTATCCACTACAAAAACTCAAAGAAATAAACTGAAAAAATGTTGAAATTAATAAGAACAATGGCAAGACCCAAGGTAAATATAATTCAACAGTTTATGTTGCAAGTAACAATAAAACCCATTTTACATGAGCACATGTTGTGTGGCAAGCATGGTGCCCAGGGCTTTACATGCACAATCTGGTTTCATCTTCTTAAAATCCTTCAGTCATTAATTAATAAAACTTCACAAATCTTATGAGATATACACACTACTATTATCTCCATTTTATAGAAGAAGAAACCGGAGCTTCAAGATACAAATTAACTTGCCCAAGGCCACAAAGCTAGTATGAATCAAAGCTAGAATCCACTAAGCTTCCTTCTTCATTATTATTGTTATCATTATTATTATAGTTATTATTATCATTATTGACATTATGACAGACTGAAAGTGTTGGGAGACAGTTTTTCTTGGGCTTCTCCCATTTCTGCTCACAAGGCCACCTTTGTTCTTGACTATCTTTTCCAGGCTATTTGTACAGTGAATAGCCTTGGAAGCTAGAGATGGCCTCTCCACCCAGAGCAAAGGACAGGTTTGCTTACTGTCCACCATAATAAAGACAATGTCTTCCTTCAGGGAAAAGTTCTTTTATAAAATATTGTAAAAATAGAAAACCTCAGGGCCTGTCTCATGTAATACAAGTTTCCACTGGAAGAAAACATTGCCAAAAATCACTAAGAATCTTTAAAACAGAGAAAAGAGAGTAAAGAAGTACTTGCCTTACCAGATATTAAATTACTTGTAAAGATATAATCACTAAACAATAATTGTGAGTCTGGCCTATGAAAGATAGGCAAATCAATGAAATAGGAAAGAATAGCTCAGAAACAGATTTTTATAACACAGAAGAAGATAAAATATCATGAGGGAAGCATTACAAATCAATGGTGGAAAGCTTAACTACTGGATACATTGTACTCTAAAAAATTAGTTGGTTGTCTTGGGAAAAAAATCAACTTAGGGATTCACATGATACATCAATATACACTTTTCATGGGTAAGATTTAAACATAGAGAAACATATTAAACCATTAGAAAATATAAATGAAGCCTGGAAGAAAGTGTAATCTCTGGATAGGGAACATTTCAAAAAACTTTTCAGAATTTTTAAATTAACATGTTCTTTGACCCAGTAATTTAACTGAGAGAATGTAAACTTCATCTTTATGGATCTAAGGCAACAGACTAGCTTGCTTATTGCTGCATCCACAGGAGGGTAGGAATTCAACATATATTTATTAATTTAAGAAATGATGCACAAACACCTAAGGTCGTGCGGCGTTCAAGGATGTCCTTGCGGTCCTGCTTGTGTAGTCAGTTGCCAAGAGCCACCCAGTGCCTGGAGGTGTAAACGAAGTTCTCTGGGGAATCCTAATGCTGTGGAATGTTCATTGCCCTCCCCATGATTTCTGTGAGTTTCAGCTGTTTTATCTTCTCATCGTTAACCTCCATCTTGCTCTGGCTCTGTCTGAATTCCATTTGCATCTCAACTCTTAGAGCCGGTCTTGTCTTTTTGACCTTAACCAGCCTACATGTGTGGAATTCAGTCCTTTTTTTTCCTTAACCTTTTATCTTAAAACAAAACCAGACAAAGCAAAACAACAAAAGCGCCTCCCAAGACATTTGAACACGTATCTCTTTTACAGGCTTGATGATGACAAATGGGATTTTTACAACCACACAAATGGGCTCACTCAAAAATTAATATTAGACGTTCTCAGGCATAAAAGTCCTTAGTCCTCTCTCCCGTGAAGACTTTCCCACCAGCCCCATTTGTCCATGGGCTCCAGTATCCTGAGTGTCACTTGACCCTTTCTTCCCCACTTTAGTGTCCTCACATCTTATCAATTCTGCATTTTCAGGACTTGCTTTCCCGTGGACTACTTAGGGACAGTCAGAATGCCTCACTTTGATATTGTTGACTAAAGAAAAAAGAAATCAAGCTCTTAAAGAATTAAAGTTAGTTTGACTCAGAAGTCTTACCGAGCCTATAGAGTGAGGCCCATAGCCCGGGAGGAGTCTTTCAGAGAGGTTCTGGGAGAGCAGAGCAGCGTTCCAGCCAGCTGTTCACACAAAGGTGGTGGTGGAGGTTCAGTACGTGCAAAATCACCTCTAAGTTTCTGTCCAAGAAAACATCTGGTTATAGTTTACTAAAGTGCATTCGGTTATAGACTGAAGAGGCATAATCACTAACCCCATGAGATGATCTTATGTGTAAGAAAAGGCAAGGACTAGGGGCATTTTTCTTTTAAGGAACATACTGACTCAGGCTAGAGACCTGGGGGCTGTGTGCTGCTCTCGGGTTTTATCTTCAAAGTATCCTTCCTGAGAGCTGCAGGCTCACAGAGTCAGGGACTTCGGGAAATTCTGCTGGGAAGCAGAATCCAGCAGACAGGGCTTGTTAGGTTTGCTACTTTGTCTCGCTCAGCAGAGCAACTCTGCTCTCTAGGCCTTGACCAGTCCTGGACCTATCCTTGCATTTCTAAAGCTTTGATAATATCTCTACTACTCAAAGGACCATTAATTTGGCCTCAAGTTTGAGCAATACAGAAAATGAGTAGAGGTTTCCGTGTTTCAGACTTCCTTTTCACTTGTACCCACCAAGATTTACAAGTAAAAGGGAAGCGGTACAGATACTTGTTTTGCCTCTGCTATGAAATACGCCTTTCCTCTCTCTTTGAAAGTGGCTACAGACAGCTTGTGTTTCAAATATTTTTCACCCAGTTACGTTTGTAAAAGAAAGAAAATTAAAAATGATCCAAATGATCATTAATAGGAGATACCTGGTTAAATCAAATCACAATACAATAAATTAAAGACTATATTAATAATAGATCCAGATGTTCTGAAATGGAAAGATAACCAAAATCTATTATTAAGATCAAAAATTAAATTTAATTTAAATAAAGCAAGTTGCCGGAAAGTCTGTCTAGTATGAAACCATTGGGCAATGTCTGGATACATTCTTGGTTGTCACAACTAGGTGGCGATGGTGGTGGTTGTGGTGTTTCCACTGGCATCCAGCAGGCAGAGGCCAGGGATGCTGCTGATGGTCCTGCAATGCACAGGGCAGCCTTCCAAAGAAGTTTCTGACCCCTAAGTTTCTGATACCACTGGTACTGAGACTAAGAAACCCCGCTCTAGATGAATATACCAAACTTAACAGCTGGAATTTCCAAAAGTTGAGTTATGGAGGAATTATACTCTTTCTAATCATTAATCTGTTTGCATTTCTCTTAATGAGTTTATTATAAGCCCCCCCAAAAATTTGAAAAGCTATAAACAGTTGGAAGAGTTTGCACATTAAAAAAAATTCAATATAATCAAATTATACAGCAGATGAGTAGGCAGGCAGAGGGCAGGCGAGCTGGGAGAGGAGAGAGGAGCCGGCTGGGTAATGCACTCGGTTAAGAATCAGCCCTCCCTGCACTGGAGGGATTTCTTCCTCGTGAGCCCACGCACCACCTGTTCCCCCCCGAGTCTCAGGCTGACAATTGCGGTGTTTGAAGGGCAGGGGGGCGAGCCAGGGGAGCCTGTGCTCCTCCCTGTCCCAGCGGTTTGGGGAATGTAACTGTTAGACGCTTCACGGAACATAAACTTAACATTTAAGTACATGCAAAATAGAAGTCACAGTGCTCTTTGTTCTAACATGGGGTAAATTTCCCTTTTTTATTTTTCTGTAGTTGTTCTGTTGCATTGGAATCTCTTGAGCGCCATCTGGTGGACATATTTTCATCCCCAGTCAGGTGATCTGCTTCACCAACAATCAATTTTAGCCACTTTATTGCCACTCTCTGTTTTTTAAAGATCCTCTCATGCAGGGCCGTGTTGTCTTCAGTTCCCCAGCACTTTGTGCGGTTGACACCTTATAGGCAACCAGAAACCGTTGAAAGAGTAAACGTCAATCCATCGTAAGCTGGGAGTGAATATGGAAGGCAAGTAGGAGCCGGTGTGTAAGCAAAGGCAAGCTGAAAACCAGGACAAAGCGGTCTTGGCTGTGAAGGGTGAGAGCAATGCCCAGAACTGAAGAATAAAACCAACCCCAGGCCAAAGATCGTTGGAAATCCCAAACAGGCTCCCTGAGGATACACGGGGAGCCTGATACAATTTCCTGGAAAGCCTAGTCAACTTCTGATAGGAGAGGGCTTGGGACCTTTTCCCAGATGAGACCCCATGAGGTACACAAAGAGCTCTAATATGTAATTTGAGTCTTTTCTGTCGCTTCAGCTCTTCTCCTTTAAATTCCCTAATAACACAATTCCCATCCTCTAAGAGTGGGTCCCAGGGGAACTTGGAAGCACTTCACCTTCTAAGGGGACAGCAGCCACTGAGTGGTCCTGATAGGGAAAAGGAAAATTCCACTAAGCAAAACCCCTCCCCATGAACAACCCCCTAGGTAACTGCTAACCTGCTGCCGCTCTTGCTTCTGTAAACTGCTTGCAGCACCTTCTGTGATGGTAAGAGAAGACAGGAAGAAATTCTATGGAAACTCTATAGCAGGTGACCTATATCCTCCCCAAAACGAAATGTATGAAAGACTGCTACACTCTCTGCTCGGGACTCAGAATTTGGTGGCAAGGCCCCCTCTGAGCCCGCCAGCGTAAACAAACCTGGTTCTCTCCACCCTTTTCGTGCCATTCGGTTTGTTCTCGGTCACCTCTGCTGTGACAGTCCCCGTGGGCACTTGAGGCCAGTGTGGCAATGTCTTCAGACTTTTCCAAAGAAATGGCAATCTCGATTATCACGTGAAATCCCTTAATTTTGCAATGTTGGCTCCAACGACTTTTGAAACATTCCATGGGCCAAAAAACACGTGTTTGTGTCCAACAATTTGTGACCCGTCAAAGAGGATCTCTACGCTTCCTTCAGCTCTTCTGACACGCTGTAACTCTGACCTCTGCTCACATCTATGCGTGGCTAATTTTTAAATAAGGTCAACTGATAATCCTCGATCAGCAAAAACCAGGAAGTCAGGAATGTTCTTTCTTTGAAGTGTCAGGACAATCAGCTTCTCTTTAGGGAAAAGACCAAGGTTCCTTTTGGGTAAAATATCTTCTATCCCCTGTTCCCCAACCCCCAACCTCACCTGAATACAGTTGTCTCTTGTGCTGCTCTCTGCTACAAATCTCTGCAGTGAGATGTGTTTTATGCATCTGAACTCTGCATTCTGATCCCTCACCCACAGTATAGTCTTTTTATTTCTTTCTTTCTGTTCTTTTCTTTCTTTTTTTTTTTTTTTTTTGTGACAAGTTCTCTCTCTGCTGCCAGGACTAGAGTGCCATGGCATCATCACAGCTCAACCTCAAACTCCTGGGCTTAAGCGATCCTCCTGGCTCAGTCTGCCAAGTAGGTGGGACTACAGGCACGTGCCACCATGCCCCACTAATTTTTAAAATTTTTATAGAGACGGGGTCTGACTGTGTTGCTCAGGCTGATCTCAAACTCAATCCTCTGATTTTGGCCTCCAAGGATGCTGGCATTACAGGCATAAGCCACTGTGCCCGGCCTGTGCTGTCTTTTACTAAAATTTCTACTTTCATTACTTAGACCTTATGTATGTAGCATCATCCTAGTGGTCAGGGGTTGGCAACAAGAACGGATACTGTGGCCCAGAAAGCTGGTGAGCCTTGTGCAAGGCATACCACTGTCCCTTCTTTTCTCCTAGGAAAAATTAATGCCTCTCTCAACTATGTTCCACAACGCACATGAATGCTTTTGATACCTCATTGTTTCTGTATGCTTCTTCAGAATATTTGCTTAATGGAGCTGTTTATCCTCAGCTTCGAACACAGTGTCAGGCCCAGAAATACACGATGAATGAACAAGTAAGTGAATGCTCAATGAATGAATGATTGAATGAATGAATGATAAGAAAATTATTTTCTGAAGCTTCAACTAGATAGGATTAGCTATAAACACACGGAATCTCCAGATGTCATGAGAGCCTTCCCCTCATTGTAAGATTCACGTTAGCTGTCCATCAAGGAAAGTCGCTGGTGAGCCAGGGCTTCAGGACAGGCTGCAAACGACACATAATAAATTCTAAGCTTTGCTGAGTCACAATGTCACTGCTGGCCCTTTGTTTGCTGCCTTAAATGTCTTTCTGTAAAAAGGGCCACGATCAAACTCCAGGAGAATAGTAAATTTGCTATTTGAGACGATAATACAAGATGCAAACAATTTAAATTTTTTAAAAAAACCTTTTGAAACCCCCAAATATCCTTTATAGTAGATCTGTGTTTATTTTAGAACACACACTGGCCAGAGGAGATCATGATGTCTTGTTCGTCCTATTCTTGGAATGCCGATGCTATGAGAACAGAAGGCATACATTCTTCAGGAATTATAGAATAAATAGCTACAGGGTTGAATTGTGTATCATATTACATTCTGCAAAAGCAGTAATGACGTAAAAAAACCAAAGCAAAGAACAAAGTTATCTATAATCCTAGCATCTTAAAATATTTTAATTTTTATACGTTCTGCTTCATATTTTATGTTTGCCTATTTTTTTTCAAAGGTATAATGGAAAAAAACACACACAGACAAATCTTACCTGTCTGCAGGCTGGCCCAGCCATGGGGTGAACCTCAGGACACACTGACAGTCATCGGTCAATATTTCTCTCATTCTACTCCTACTCGTGCAGAAATTCCAGCCGTCCTCAAAACCCTCCCTGCTAGTTCTTGAGTTCTCGGGAACTAATCTTCCCAGCTATCATGTGTCAGTTCCAATTTTCTTCTTTTTAGCGTCTCCCTTTGGAAACGAGTCCTGAGGCTGATGCGGCCACAGAAACCCCAGCTCTCAGAGGCTGTCCACGTCCTCCTCCCTGGTGTGACCCCATCTGCCTTCTTCCACCAGCCAGTGAGGGCAGCTTCAGCTCCATGGTTAGCCTGCTATCCATCCATATCCACCATATCCATCAACAAATGCGCTGTGTTAGAATAGGGTCTCGGGCTACCAAGCAGTGCAAATGTGGAGATTTTAATGAAACTGCCCGTGTAAGTTTGTACAGGCTTTTTATTGCAGTCCGTCCTCCTTTAAACATCTGTGAGTCCATAATCTGGGGAAGGGCAAACTAAATGGCTGACAAAGTCTGCTTAGGGTCATCTTTTTCTTTTTTCCTGACTGTCCTGGGCTGGACCTTGTCACACTTGATTCTCTTTTCCTTATGATGAAGTTTGACTCAATAGGTTCCTTAGTCCCACATGCAAACATATGCCAAGTAGGTCTCTTCACACGGGCCTAAATATGTTTAATGCCTCGGACAAACACAATTCAGGCTGTCTAGGTGTCCTAATACAATAGCATAGATAGAATTCTGTGTTTTGATTTTTTTCATTTCACATTTTGAGAGCATTTCCAAGTTACTATATATTGTTCTCATAATTATTATGTAAGTGGTTATAAAATAAATATTATATGGGATGGATATGCCATCATTTACTTAATTATTCTTTTATTTTGGACATACAGGTTATCACTGAGTTTTCTCTGGTTAAATAACGTGAATTGAGCAAGGACAATTTAAGTGGTCTGGATTGTGTGTTTTACTTCGGAGACATATGTATTAGTCAAGAAAATCATTGCTTCTTTAATCTCACAAATTTCAAGAGTACAATGCTATAACTGCTTATTCCTCAGACATATACATCCAGGGTGGGGTTCTTTGTCAGCAATGCTGGGGAGAGTTCTGCCCCACACGTTCATTAGGAGACCCAGGTGATGGGGTTCCACCATCATCAACACGTGGCTTCCAAGGTCTCTCTGGCCAGAGAGACCTCTCTAGGCAAGAGAGGTTCATGTGAGGGTTTCTTAAAATAAAATTTAACCTTTTAATGGTCCAGTTTGATGAACTTTTGGTAATTGTGTACAGTTGTACAACCACTATGAAAATCAACATAGAGACTTTCTAACACCCTAAAAACTTCCCACTGCTGTTTTATGTCTGACACCCTCCTACAGCCCTAGCCCCAGGCAACTTTCTGTCAATATGGATAAATTTTGCCTGTTCTCTAATTCCACACGAATGGAATAAAATACGTATTATTTTGTGTTATGCTTCCTTTGCTCAGCATAAAGAACGATTGTTGTATTAGTAGTTCATTGCATTTTATTGCCACACAGTGTTTCATTTATGGATACACCATGATTTGTTGCTCCATTTACCAGTTTATGGACCTTTGGGTAAGCCCCAAGTTTTACCTATTACGAATAACGCTGCTATGATTTGCATATATGTCCTTCTGTAACATATTTTTGTTTGTCTTGTGTAAATACATATAAGTGGGATCAATGGGTCATATGGAAAGTGTATGTTTACCCTTATGAGAGATTGCCATGCTGTTTAAAACATTGCTGCACCATCTTGCATGGTCACCAGCAATATCTGCAAGTTCTAGTTATTCCACATCCTTATCAATACCTGCAATTGTCAGTGTTGTCAATTTTAGCCATTTTTGTGGATGTGTAGTAGAATGTTGCTTTTCACTTGCACAATCCTGATGATTAACGAGATTGAGCATCTTTTCGTGTGTTTATTGGCTATTTGTATATTTTCTTCTTTGTGTGTTTCTATGACGAACTTTGCTAGATATGATTTACGTGAAATAAAGCGCACCCACTTGAAGTGCACATCTGCATGAGATTTGACAAGTGTGTACAGCCTTGTCATGACCACCACAATCAAGATATATTACATTTCCATTATGCCAGCGACTTTTCTGAACCTCTTTGCAGCTCACCATTCTCACCTCCTGTGCCACGCACCCCTTGATTTGTTCTCTCTCATGGTGAATTAGTATTGTCTATTTGAGAATTTTCTAGAAATTTAGTCATTTGTGTTTGGACTCTGTCACTCAGCGTATTTTTGAAACTGCCCCAAGTTGCTGTATGTGCCTGTAGTTCACAATGTATTATTGCTAAGTAGTGTTTCACTGTTTGGGTATACAATAATCTTCTATTTATTCACCCATTGATAGACATTGGGGATTTTCCAGTTTTTGCTATAGGTATTCAGGTACAAGTCTTTTTTTTTTTTCCTTTTCTTTGAGACAGAGTCTCACTCTGTTGCCTGGGCTAGAGTGCCGTGGCATCAGCCTAGCTCACAGCAACCTCAAACTCCTGGGCTCAAGCGATCCTTCTGCCTCAGCCTCCCAAATAGCTGGGACTACAGGTATGCATCACCATGCCTGGCTAATTTTTCCTACAAATTTTTAGTTGTCCAATTAATTTCTTTCTATTTTCAGTAGAGACAGGGGTCTCACTCTTGGTCACCTAGCCTCAAACTCCTGCCCTCAAGCGATCCTCCTGCTTCAAACTCCCAGATGGCTAGGATTACAGGCATGAGCCACCACTCCTGGCCACAAGTCTTTTTATAGACATGCTTTTATCCTCGTGAGTATACACAAGAAGAGGAATTGTTAGATGAAAGTTAAACATATAGGTGTTATATGTTTATACCTTTAGTAAGAATTGCTAAACTATTGTCCACATGGTTTTACTTTTACCCCTCCTCCCAGCCATGCCCCCGAATTCCAGTAGTTCCACACCCTCATCAACCCTTGGTACTGTGAGTCTTTATATTTTATCAATTCTAGTGTGAATGCACTGTGTGTTTTTAAAGTTTTTACTATGTTTTAATTTTAGATACTGTCAATTTCACTCTTTATCATATGGAGCTCTATGTGGTTTGACAGATGTGCATAGCTATACACCCACAGTCAAGACCCTGAAGAATGCTGTTGCCCCAAAAATTCCTCTGCTGTCCCTTGGTAGTCAACCATCCCTCCACACTTAATCTCTGAAAAAAATGCTGATAACTTCTGCATCCCTACTGATATACCCAATAGATAAACTCTATTGGCTATTTGTATATTTTCTTTTGTGAAGTGCTTGTTCAAATATTTTGTCCATTTAAAAACATTGGGCCAGGCGCGGTGGCTCACGCCTGTAATCCTAGCACTCTGGGAGGCCGAGGCGGGTGGATTGCTCAAGGTCAGGAGTTCGAAACCAGCCTGAGCAAGAGTGAGACCCCGTCTCTACTAATAATAGAAAGAAATTAATTGGCCAACCA
>CAUYRT010054144.1:0-25536 GCA_963574885.1 Lepilemur ruficaudatus | reverse complement strand
GCCACCATGCCTGGCTAATTTTTTCTATATATTTTTAGTTGTCCAATTAATTTCTTTCTATTTATAGTAGAGATGAGGTCTCGCTCTTGCTCAGGCTGGTCTCGAACTCCTGACCTTGAGCGATCCGCCCACCTCGGCCTCCAAGAATGCTAAAATTACAGGCGTGAGCCACCGCGCTCGGCCTGTGGCAAAGATTTTTTTATTCAACTCATTAATTAATGAAGGTACCAGTAAGATTTAATGAAAGAACTAAGTAAGTAAATTGTATGGACAATTTAATAAAGAAATATTACATTAAAATTGCTGGGTTATATACAGAGCTGGTTATATGGCCTATGGAGTTACTATCCTTTATGGCAACAAACTGTAATCTTTGGAGGAATCATTTCCACTGAACAGAAATTATTTACCTTTCAACCAGATAAAAATCTGCCAACTAACCTGTCACTCCACTAAGTCTGAGACCTCTAACCAATAGTAAACACATAGCCGGGCATGGAGGCACATGCCTGTAGTCCCAGCTACTTGGGAGGCTAAGGCAGAAGGATTGCTTGAGCCCAGGAGTTTGAGGTTGCTGTGAGCTAGGCTGACGCCACGGCACTCTAGCCAGGGCAACAAAGTGAGACTCTGTCTCAAAAGGAAAGAAAAAAAAAAGTAAACACTGAGTTGAACAAAGTACTTTCTCTTCCATAATCCTTGGGTGGCCTTTGACTCCGTGTGATGTAGAAATAAGGTTTTATATTATGTCAGTATTTCGTGTAATTTTTCTTAACATACTTATAGAAAACCATTTTCTGTTTTTAAAAAAGTCAACATAATTTCTACTGAAGGTTTAAATATATTTAGTTTCCAAGTGGCATTCATTCTAAACTTATAGAAGGTGCAAACTGACATACCTTTTTCTACCTCACATAGTTACTGCTGAGCTTCAGTGAATTTTCAAAAAGTTTTATAACAATAGATATCCATGCCTAGTGTCCTTAGATTTGTAACAATGCTAGAATATCTAAAATGGCTCAAGAAAACAGTCATGACATGGAAAGGAAGGGTTTCAGTGATAGAGCACCCCACTCAAAGATCTATTAACATCAGGAGATTCTGTTGCTTTCGCGCACGCCTTGTGGCAAGGTAAATCAGCTTCCTGCTTTTGACCGATCTCTATGGACATGGATGAGCTTTAATAGGAAAGTAATATTTTTGAATTTATGTATATTCACTTTTTCTCCCCATACATACGCTAATTATATATAACTTGTAGTTTTCTCTCTGTGATCATTTATATTCATATTCATGAACAACCTTGCCTCCTTCTTGCCATTTGGCTGCTATTGAATCATCTGTGTTATTCTTAGAAATCGAATTGTGAGCGAGCATAGAAAAGAATAAATATTCTGAGTGTCTTAACTAGGAAACACTTAACTGATCTGTAACTAAAAGTTATTTTCTAGAATAACTGCAGGGTTTGGGTTTGGGTTTGTTTTAGTTTGTTTTAATGTCAGTGTCTGCTTGCATTCAAAGCATTCACGGCATCTGCAAAGAAGTAGGTCTTGGCTTTTACTCTGCTCCTGGCTTCAGCTCACTCTGTGAAGGCAGCCAAGGGCAGAGAAGGCCCTTCACATTCTCAGCAGGGGACCTGGCAGAGGGGAAGATGCCAGAATCATAGAGTTCTCAGCATAAATAGTTCCAAGATCTGAATGCATTCTTTCCTAACAATTGGATGAATGGGTTTGTTCTCACCCCTTCTTTCTAGCCAGCTAACCTTGTGTTGTGTTGCCCTGTTCAATAGCATTCTTCAGTGAAGATGTTTGGAGATAGAATGTAAATTTATCGCAGGAAACTGCATATGGGAATGTGATGTAGGGTCAGAATTCACAAATTCTCAGCGTTAAGGCCTGCTGTTGAAATACTTACAGGTGTTTACTAAAAAGAGGAGTGCTTCTGTTTGGCTAAGAATAAAAATGCTCTATTTTATGTGTTTATGTAAGCATTCACTAAAATTTGTTCTGATGCTTGGGATAGCTCTGTTAGCATTCTTTTCTAAACACTTAGATTGCCTGTCTCTATTATTGTTTCCTGTAATGAGATATAAAACTCAAGCTTTTATCTAAACACTAAGTTTTATAAATGTGAAAATGAAAATAGATATAAAAATCAAAGGGATTTAGACCCCTTTTGCATTTTAACTTTGAAAAATATTAGTTTCATGTAATGATTTTTTTTTCAGATAATTTAAAACCTTGGATGGTAAATTGAATCAAATGTTGATTATATTTCAAACAATGCAATCTGTGGGGGTAGCACTGGGAACGCATCTTATATGACTTTATTTTAAATGTTACTTGGATCATGGAGGGATAGTATGTCGATTATTGTATAGATTCTTGGGGGCATCTCATTTTTTTTTTGGCATGATGTGAGAAATTATAAGCCTTACTTCATTACTCCTACCGTGGTGTACTTTGAAGCATTCTGATTTTAACATCCTGATTTTTTTCTCCTAATTACATTTTATAATAACAATAATAAAGCATGCATTGACTGTAGAAAATTTGGAAAATACTGTAGAGCATAAAGAAATAGTCATCTGTAATACCCTAACACAGAAAACTACTCTTAACATTATTTTCCTCTGACACTTTATCCATACATACAAGTATATATTTATATAAAATTAGGATCATCGTTTATGTAAAGTTTATAACATCTTATGATTACTTTGAAACCATTAAAAAAAGAGGTTGCAGAAATCTACCTTTTCAAATGGAAAATGTTCCTGCTATATTATTAAATAAAAAAGCAGTATGTATTTTTATCTAATTTTTGGAGTAAGCAATATAAAAGCCTTGATTTATATCTTTCTAGATTCCTATTATGACACATGCTCCACTCTTTATGCTATGTTTGCTTGTTTGTATTTCCTGATGTTTCTGTAACGGAGCATGTGTTCCTTTTTGGGCTTAATTGGCGTGAGTTGCAGTAACTCAGCAAGAGTCATCCCTGTATGTAAACCTTTGTGAGCTGCTTTATTATCTTCCCTGATTATTTTCTTAGAATAAATTTCTACGGGTAGAATGGTTGAGCCTAGGTGTTTGAATTATGTTGTGTATTTTATAGACTTTGTAGTCTAATTATATTCCTCTATGAAAAGGAGTTTTACATTTGTTCTTTGCAAAGTAAAGAGTATGTATTCTGCCATTTTTGCTCTCATGTCTTTTCCATATCATGCCTTCTGCACAATTACCTTTACCTGTCTTCTCTGTATTTCATCTGTCTTTGTAAACTATACGCTCTCCTTCCTCTCTTCTCTTTCCCCTTCCTGTCCCCCAAACCCACCCACTCAGGACAGAATCCTCGATCGCTGGCTAGTTTCTCCCCGTCTCTGTTTTTGTTCTCTGTTACATTGTCACCTGCCCTGCAGTTTGCCTTTGCTGTGCTACAGCACCGTGAACTGTTTTCCCTCTGGCCTCGTGTACGCGCCAAACGCTGTGCGGTTCCAAAGAAATCACCTCCTAATTCTGAATTTACAAAAGAAAAAAGAAAATGAAAACAAGAGATCCAATTCAAAGAAGGATATTTTGTGAGCTTTTATGTTTCTGTGAATTTAGTAACTTTAAAAAAACTAATGTAAAAAGCTGTTCTCAAATTTTCGAGTATTTACAGTCCTTATTTTTAGAAGCTGTTTAGAATAATTTTATCATAAGAAATTTGGAGCGCCAAATTAGAAAACTCATTAGTTACGGTTTTTCCTTACAAAAATACCTAAAAGTCTTATTACGATATCACCTTTTATGGCTGAAAATCCAACTGTGTGGTTAGAAGGAAAAGCAAAAAAACGACACCAACACCCATATTGACTAAAATTACTTTTGCCTCAAATGCTGGGCTGTGGACCAAAAATAGTCTGGGTTCCTGACGCATTGAAGACAAACAGAATTCGTTTATAAAGAATGTTCCAACCAGATGTCTGGGAATTTGGTAACTGCAGTTACAAAGAAAAACAGAGGGAAGGAGGGCACATTGTTATTTATATTTTGCAACAATGGGTACTAAATGGTATAGATATTTAGGGTAAGAGAAAGCATTCCATTCTCCCAGTCCCCGTAACTGAATGTCTGCTACATGCAGGCCTTGTGCTGGGGGCTTTGAGGAATAATGCAAAGACACAAGAGCGCCTGCCTTGCTGACCAACTTAGAGAAGCAGACACAGAGCTGCAGCCAAAGGCAACACAAGGAAGGGCTTTTTGAGTAATATTAAGCAAGTCTCTTCATATTCAATTCAGGGACAGGGAAAGAGGTTATTTCCAACTGTGTGACATATGAAGATATTTTGGAAAGGAAGTAGCTGTTGAACTTAACCTTACAGGAACTGTAAGATCTTGATAGAGATGGTTAAAGTATGCTGTACATAAAAAGAATACAAAATTATGATGATAAAACTGTCTTAGGCATGTTTGGGAAAAGCAAGTAGACCTATCTGAGTGGAGTGGAAAACTCAAATGTGAAAGTGAGGGAAAACCTGGAATGATAGGTTAAGGAAACCCATATCCTGGAGGACTTTGACAATAAACCTGTAGGCTAGCATTTGTCAGAGTTTTCTATTTAGATTCATTACATCAGAATTACCTTGGAGTGTTAAAATGCAGATTCCTGGACCACACTTCGGATCAGACTCAGAGGGCAGTACCCTGAATCTGTATTTTAACAACCTTCTTAGGACATCCAGTGCACACTAAAATTTGAGGACATCTGCCATTGAAACAGCCATCAGGACTCTGTGGCCTAGAGGTATGAGGAAGATGGAGTCTTCCCTTTGGGAGTTCCTCTGCCCCCAAAGCAACATTCTTTAGCTCGGTGATTTATAGATTTAGGTAAAATGACTCTTTTGCCTTCCCTGACTCCCTTAGGCCTCAAACGTGAGTCCAGTGGAGATGCCTGGGAGACGACCTGAGTGGCAGGATCTTCTCTCCCCCACGAGAGAAGAGAGACTTGCTTGTGTCTTGCGGTCAAGCTGTTGTGCCTGGCTCCACTCCTTCCCTCAGAATTCTTGTTCCTTTAAAAACACACAAACAAAGTGCCCTCCGACTTCAGCAGGTGACTTTCTATCACACCATCCCATGCAGAGGACACAGCAAGGGTCCCGAGATCCCCACGCATAAGGAAGTTGAGAGGCAGACACTGTTCGGAAGGAGAGACTGAATTTCCTTTCACTTTCTTTTTAAGGAGGTAGTATATTCACATGATGCAAAATTCAAAAGGTACACAGGGTATCTTGTGAAAAGTCCTTCCCAACTGTGTGCCCAGTTATCCAAGTGCATCTCTTTGTGTATTCAAGTAAAAACGTATCTGTAGATTCCCCCAGGTTTTAAAACAGAAATGGTAACATATTAAACAATACTGTACGCAATGTTCTGCACTTTGCTTTTAAAAATTTGTATGGGAGCTTCCTCATTCTCTTTGCACCTGCATAGTATTATATTTTATCATGTGACTCTGTTGTAGCTAAATTTAACTGGTCCTCTATAGATAGAACTTGGGTCATTTCCAGTGTCTCGCTATTACAAACAACAGTACAATGGGTAACTTGTAAAAACCTCATTTCAGACATGAGCAGTTACTTCCCTAAGGTCGAGTCCCAGAGTGAGATTGTTGGGTCAGACGATAAATAAATGTGTAATTTTTAAAGCTATTGACAAGTTCCTCCCTATAAAGGTTGCACCATTTTGCAATCATATGAGTAATGAGAACGAGTCCTCCTTTCCCCATGCAGTTTCATTGGCAGAATGTCAAACCTCTGGACTTTTGTCAGCAGGGATATGTGAGGAGCAGATTCTCCGCAGGGTTTGTGTGGAAGGCGGAGTTAGGGAGCCAGCATGCTGGGAACCTCGCTAGGTGTCCAGAGCCTGCTTTATAGACAGCAACGGGCATCCGTGCAAACAAAAGAGCCCACCAGCTTTCTTATTTTTGTTTATTTGTTTGAAATGTATTGACTTTATTTTTGTCGTAAAATTCTGAATGTGTTCAAAATGAATTTGAGTTAGAGTGAGTAACCGCATTACAGAGCAGTTGCATCACCCCCAATAGTCCCTCATGCCAGCCCTTTGTGGGTCACACCCTCTCCCCACCTCTAGACCCCCTAGGCAACCGCTAATTGATTCTCTGTCCCTATGGTTTTATCTTACAGAGAATGTCATGTAAATCGACCCAGATAGCATGTAACCCTTGGAGCTTGGCTTTTCCCGGTCAGCATAATTTCCTGGAGGTTTCGAGCAAGTTGTCGTATTCATCAGTAGTTTGTTGCTTTTTACTTTTGAGAAGTATTCCATTGTCTGAGAGTTCCACAGTTTATTTACCCCTTCATCCATGGAATGTCGGTTCCTGCTTGGGGTGATTATTAATAGAACTGCTATAAACATGCAGACAAGTTGGTTTCAAGGGGCTGACAAGACATCAGATGAATGAATGTATTAATTGATCAGCACTTGTGTGCACATATGGGAAGTAACATTGATAGGGTGCCGGGCAGGTGGGAGGGTAGAGGAGGGGATGGGTAAATTCATACCTAATGGGTACAGTGTGTGCTATCTGGACACTTGTAGCTCTAACTCAGGCAGTGCAAAGGCAATTTATGTAACCAAAGCATTTGTACCCCTGTAATATTCTGAAATAAAAAAAAAATAAAAAGAAATGCAGGCCAAGAGTTTGAGAGAGATACCTGAGGATACAGATTTGAGAGTCACACAGATAGAGAATGGAGAGATAAAGCCATGGACCTACGCAGACTCTTCGAGAGAGAATATGTAAGGCTTGAAGATAGAATCTGTGGAAAAGTCCATGTTTAGGATATGGAAAGAGGAAGATCTAAAGGAAGAAACCAAGAAAGATACTTCTTACAGATCACAGAAGAACAAGGGCAATGCAGAGTAACATTAATAAATGCTGAATATTAAAGGTCTGCTAAGTAAAGGGTTTTAATCTCCAGGGCACAGTGTTGGAGGAAGAGAAGACATCTCTCTCTGAGAATTCCAAATAAAAGCCCTATAATTCATTCTCATTGGACTGGCTGGGTCACATGACCACCCCTGCACTGTTGTAGGGGGCTCCAATGCATTGATTGGCCTACATAGGTCATATGCTTCAACTCCATAATTTCCCAGAACCTCATGGGTCCCCAAGGAGAAATATGGGGCTGTTGGTCGGAAGACATAGATGCTAAAGAAAAAACCAAGGGATGCCTAGTTAGTGGCCTTTGAGAGTAGTGTATCATCTAAGTCAGGAGCTTAGGCAGCAGCTGTATGTCAAGTTGAGAAACTGGAGGCGACATGTGAAGAAAATTCAGTCAAAGAGTTTGGCTCAATTTTGGCAACCAGGAAGCTTAAATGAAGGATTTTTCTTTTTCCAAAATCAAGACAACATCCATTCATATTCTTAGGTGCAAGAAAATGAACCACAGGGAGGGAGGCCACGGAAATGTGGAGCCCAAGGGCATAATAGAGGGGAAGGATGGCGCAGGAAGTGAGAGGCTGCCCCCAGGGAGACAGGCAGGCTCCTCACCTCTCCGCACTGCAGTCAGAACCACCTTCTAAAAGAGAAAATCTAGTCACGTTGTGACCCAGTGAGAGCTACTTCGGGGGCTTCACGTTGCTCTCAGGATGTCTTCCTTACAGAGTGGGTTGGACAGTACAGCCCTGTATTTCCTCCCGCCTGTGTTCACTCTCTCCTCTCCAGCCTCTTCCCCTACTGGGTAACGGTAATTGT
Organism: Lepilemur ruficaudatus; assembly: GCA_963574885.1. NCBI lineage: Eukaryota > Metazoa > Chordata > Mammalia > Primates > Lepilemuridae > Lepilemur > Lepilemur ruficaudatus. The sequence continues at coordinate 17,781 of CAUYRT010054144.1, read as the reverse complement.
CTGTCTCTCGCTAGACTGCAAGGTCTGCAGCATAGGTGGGGATTGTGTTTGTCTGGTTCACACTGGATCCTCTAGCACTGTGTCTTGCATACAGCAAGCACTCACACATGGTCACTGGAAGAGTGAATGGATGCCCGCTACTCTGTGGAACTTGCTGTTGCCTTAGTGACTATTTCTAAGACCTAATTCTCACCCATCATTCACCCAAATCAGATGTCATTTATTAGACACTAAGCAAGAGAAATAAATAATGAAGTTATTAGAAAAAGAAAGACCAAGCTTTAGAATTCTAATATATATATGTGGGAAAAAGAGTGGAAGGAAACATGCCAAAGTATAGACAGTGTTTAACTGTAGGTGGTAGAACTATGGATCTATTAATTGCATTAAAACTTCACCTTTTAATAAATTTTGCAACAAGAAGACTAAAAAGAAAAGAAAATGTGTGGCATCAAGGAGTTAAAGATATTTTAAGCAGGGGAGGAAGAGAGGGAAGAAAGAAAATCACTGTTCCAAAGAATGGGATTAATTAAATAAAGCTTGGTACATCTGCTCAATGAAATTTTATGTACACTGTTTGAAATCTTGTCTCTGAGGACAGAGTAATGATAGTGCCAAGGCTGAAATGGTGAAGCTTTGATACCATCACATCCCAAATGTCTCCTCAAACCTCCCCAAATGAACAAATCCTCTAAATAACAACGATGTGCTCACTGTGAATATGGCTTCCCCTCCAGCCGGCCTACAGCCCCAACCCCTGCCTGCCAAGAGAGGATAGCACCACCTCTGTGAATACGGTGACAATACCTGTGATATAAGTATTTAAATACTTACAACATTTATGTAATAAAATAAGATTGAAGAAACAATGAGATTATAACTATTCATTAAGAAAAGAAATGTAGAGGCCAGGCACAGTAGCTCACACGTGTAATCCCAGTACTTTGAGAGGCCAAGGCGGAATGATTGCTTGAGGCCAGGAGTTCAAGACCAGCCTGGGCAACACAGTGAGACCCCCATCTTTACAAAACAATAAAAACATTAGCTGGGCGTGGTGGCTGGCACCTATAGTCCCAACTACTCGGGAGGCTGAAAGGCAGGAAAATCACAGGAGCCCAGGAATTCGAGATTACAGTGAGCTCTGATTGGGCCCCTGCACTCCAGTCTGGGTGAAAGAGCAAGACCCTATCTCTAAAAAAACAAATATAGAATTTATTCTAAAAGTTGGAAAAACTGGAATATGTTGAGCATGATTGCTATGTGCATTTTCTGTTTTCATTTTAATATTTTTTACAGCCTTAAGCTTTCTTTGAACACGTACTATAAAATGAAACAATGCAAAAATTATATTTTAAATATCAAATCATCCATATGTGACTCAACATTTTACATACATACAAGGAAGCACTCGTTGGCTCACACTGTTCTTTTCTCTCCTTCTCAAAGGATGTGCTGGGTGGCGTCCTGATCACTGCGCTCCTCATTGTCCTCACCTACCCTGCCTGGACCTTCATCGACTGCCTGGAATCGGCCAGTCCCCTCTTGCCTGTGTGCGTCATAGTCGTGCCATTCTTCCTGTGTTACAATTACCCCGTGTCTGATTACTACAGCCCAACCAGAGCGGACACCACCACCATTCTGGCTGCTGGGGCAGGGGTGACCATAGGATTCTGGATCAACCATTTCTTCCAGCTCGCATCCAAGCCCGCCGAATCACTCCCTGTTATTCAGAACATCCCACCGCTCACCACTGACGTGTTAGTTTTGGGTCTGACCAAATTTGCGGTGGGAATTGTGTTGATCCTCTTGGTTCGTCAACTTGTACAGAATCTCTCACTGCAAGTATTATATACATGGTTCAAGGTGGTCACGAGGAACAAGGAGGCCAGGCGGAGGCTGGAGATCGAAGTGCCTTACAAGTTTGTTACCTACACATCTGTTGGCATCTGTGCTACAACCTTTGTGCCAATGCTGCACAGATTTTTGGGATTACCATGAGTCTCAAACAGTTGGAAATGAGCCCACTGGACATGAGAGCCAAAAAAAGTTGTTGGTGGGCAAGTCTTGACAACTCATTTCTCTTAAAGAAAAAAAAAATCTTAAGTCACATTGTGATGCTACAGTTGAACCCAGGTAAAAAAAACACCATTAAGATCTTTAAGGACTGCTCTCTCCACCCTATTCTGTTATCTGGACTTGGGACCTAGTTATGAGCTGGCAGGAATCATGGCCTGGCTTTGGAATGGCTCTGAGCCCCGCTGGGTTCTAGAGAGAGAGCAGAGATTGGTGATCTGGGAAGCTGGAGGAAGAGCTTTTCTCAGTTACGACCCTGAATCTCATTTCCAAAATGGGGGCTTTGGTCCGGGAGAAAGGGTGGTGACGTATAAAACTGCATTCCTTGGAGGGTGACTTCCTTGTTGTTAGGATCTAATTATACTGTGCCTGCTTGGGTGGTAAGAACACTCTGAAATAAAGCTTGCTGCAAAAAGATTAAAGGCAGTGGCAGAGCCATGAGGTCATGGGAAAGAGCCTGCTTTTTCCTTCAGAGTCCTGGTCTCCTTTTGGTGGTCATGTTGAAACAGGGACCTGCTCTTCCTTATTGATACATTTTGCAGGATTCTAGGTGCCATTACTATGCACTTCTGAGCCAGGAAACAAACTGGTTGCTTCCACTCCACCAGGCAGGTGAGGGTTAGCCTTCAGCACAAGTGGACACATCCAGGAACCCTCTGTCCATCTTCAGCCTTTTTGCTTTCATATAAACTTGGAGGCACTGGCATCTGCCTAGGAAAATGGATCAATAGAAGAGCAGATGAACCCAATCCTTCCTGGGCCTGACAGGGACAGGGACGGGCTTCCCTGACATTACCTGACCCTGCCAAGGCCTCCCTGATGTCCCTCTTCCCTTTCTCAGTTACTTTCTGTCAATCCAGAATCAGGCTCCCCTTCCATCTTCTCTCTTCCCACCTCTTATCTCTTGGCAATTTTAAGTGTGATTAATGCAAGAAAAACTTTAGCTTCTCTTGGGAAAACAAGCCAACCAAATAAAATGCCCAATAAAGTTCTAGGGTAAGTCCTCCTTAGACTTAGGAAAGTGATTATTATGCAGACACCTCAGAGAGTGTCTTCAGTTCTTAAGAATAAAGAACAGGTGTCAACAACTTTCTTAAAAGTTAGTGTAAATATATACTTGACAAAGTATCTATTGAGGTATAGTGCCTGAACCACTGAAGCCAATGTTTTGTGAGCCTAACACATCATCGCCATGCACACACTTTGGGAAAAATTACCCTTCTTAAAAGTTACAGAGGTTCTTACCTGTGTCCAGTGTTAAACCTGAAAGCTATGTTTTTCCTGATTTCAGATATGTTCTATGGCCTTATTGTTGGGATGCCCTTTGAGATTTGACTTATTGCTCCAATTTCTGGAGAAGAATTTTTAGTAAAGCATCCTGTTTTCTCCTAAAATTCTTCTCACATTTATTAATATCATAGTTAGAAGGCAGGGATCACAAGGACCTGCCTTGATTGCTTCCACATCAGACTCTGAGCAGCATTTGCAGGGCCAGGACTGGGGGCCAGCCCTGGCTGACAGGCACTCCCAGCCGGGGTCTGCTCTGCATGCAGTGGCCATTGGTTGGATGAGGCAGTTTGCTTGCTGTACTTCTGCACCCCCAGCTGCCAAACCAGAGATCGCAACACTGGATATTCGCACAAAATGATTTTAGTTGATTTGTCTGAAGCCAACTGACAAAAGGATTGGCTTTTCCCATTTGTATCTTTTAAATATAGAGGCCGTAATTATTGTCACAGCAGTGGGTGTTTGCATTTCACAAATACATATGTATGCATATGTAGTTTTTACTGCTATCTCTTTTAAAAGTCCCCAAAATAAGAAGGTCGATCAGCTATATTGATGTATTTAAGATTGTATTTACCTAATTTGGATTAAGGATGAATATATTAGCCACAGAACATTACAAAATGACCCAAGGATTTGTCATGGTCACTTTTTAAAGTATCTGATTGCAGAAATTGGACAATAAAAAAGTACATCTTGGTGAGGCCGAGCTTAGTTTTTGAACGCTCCTGCTCTACAGCACAGAATCAAGCAGCAACTAACTGATGGAAGGAGGTCATCGCCTGGTTCAGACTCTTGCTTTGCCGCCCTCTTCTTTCCACCTCCCACTCAGCACTTCATCTCTCAAGTTCTCTGGTACCCTCGCACACCGTCGCGTGCCCCTTCCGAGTATGCCTTGCACCACCTTGCGAGACATGGCTTTTTCTCTCTGGGGAAAGGCTGCCCCCTGCTGGTTTGGCTTCAGTCTTGGTCCGAAGCCCCTCTCTTGATCTGAGGCCTTGGAGATTAGGAATTTAAAAGTCAAGCTCGCCACAACGTGAGCCTAGAACCAGTGGTCTGGCCAACCTTGCTTTTGGGAACTGTGACACAGACACCAAGTCGTCAGGATTACTGGCTCCTCCAGAAGCCAGGTAGCATGACATGCCCTTTTCCTAATTATTTCCATCCTGCCCCCAACCTACTTCCGCTGTGAGCCCCGGCGTCCACCCCGCAGCCTTCATTCTAGACAGCTTTCATGCCAGTTCTGCTCAGACCTGCACCGTCGTAGAATACTCAGAAGATGAAAAAACAGAAGACACTCCTGAACTAAAATCCCTTACATGGCAGTGGCTGAAATCACTCCCCAACATGCCCCACGCTCTCACTGTAACATGGGATTTTCTCACCCAAACAGGCAACTCGTGCTTCCAGTGTAAGCCAGGCATGTGGTGTTTCGGTGCCATATGCTGCAGGTTTCTATTTTGGAAGCTCTCAGCTGTCTCGCTTATGTACCATATGTAAATTTATTCTTTTTGAAAATAAAATCACTTGTTTATGACTTCTCATTAAATGCTTTAAAAACCAGTATTCTGTTTACTTGGATTTTTTTTTCTTAACCTGGACCTTTTTCTCTGGGTTCGTTGGACCCGAGCTGAAAAAAGGGGACAAAAATAAGCGGTGAGCTATAAAATTCTCTGTTGTTGCCATAATCCAATCATATGCAAATGTTGGTCTCGCGGTGCTCACAGGTGTGATTAACAGGAAATAAGTGTTACGCTGGCATGTTTAAATCCCCCAACTCCGTCATACTAAAGTGTGTCCTTTTACCATGTGTGGAGATAAATATTACTATTTGTTGAGAGGTAAATGTTGTAAGTGTTGCTAGTTAACTAAACAATTTTAGGTAACTAAACAATTTTCAAGGATGAGTTCACTATCTGCTGAACCAAATGCGCCCGACCCTAATTCAAATTCACATCACTGCAAAGATATGCTCTGCCGTTAAGCATCCCAAATTTGCTATTTGAGATGGTACAGAAAGTTGACATTCTCATTTGCAAAGGCACATCTAAGACTCTATTTGTACTCTGAGCAGATGTATTTATTACCCAATATGCTGGCCACCTGGAGATGTGAAGCTCCAACCTACCTGTGCAGTTTTCCCAGGAAAGAGAAGACACCGTCTTAGAGAATTACAGTTCAAGATCCAAACTGCTAAGGCTGTGGGAAAAGATAACTATGAAGTGGGAATTGGGAGGAGGGGCAGCTTGCACAAGCCAGGCTCAGAGAACAGATGGGCTGTGCACAGGGAATTTGACGGGATGGAGGTATGAGATGATCCTCCGTGGCTAGGGAACAGCTTGTCAGAGGCACTTCCCCAAACACCTCCAGCTCTCACAAGGAAAAACCAAGCCCATGTCAGTGCGTGTGTGTTAAGAACGACAGTGGTGGGATAAAGGATGAGCAAAGGGCTGAGACTGTAGAACCAAACCATGAGAACAGGAAGGAAGGGTGAGGAGGTGACCACCAGAGGTGACCTCACAGACCCCTTTCATCGTGCCTCATTTAAATAGAGTTGATCCTTCCACAGAGCTGAAAGTCTCTATATAACTTTTGACTTCCACAAAACTTAACTGTTAATAACCTGTTGACGAGAAGCCTTACTGATAAACAGTCCATTCACACATATTTTATGTCATATGTATTATATACTGTATTCTTATAGTAACCTAGAGAAAAATGTTAAGAACATCATGAGGAAGAAAAAAATATATTTACTATTCATTAAGTGGAAGTGGATCATCCTAAAGGTCTTCATCCTCATCTGCACGCTGAGGAGGAGGAGGGATTGGTCTTGCTGTCTCACGGTGGCAGAGGCAGAAGATAATCTACATGTAAGTGGATCTGCACAATTCAAACCTGGGTTGTTGAAGGGTCAACTGTATGTAACAGTCCGCCTGAGGACCTTCCCCTTCTTCCGTCTCTGAACACACAGCGTCATTGCCATGTCTTCTTGTTCCCTCTTGCTGGAGAGGACCAGCACTGGGACCTCATTCTGTGTCTCTCGTGCCCACTGCCTTGTCTGGCTTTCTCTTTGCTCGTTCCCTGAACTAGTCCTGTGAAACTTCATTTTAAAAATATTTTACCACAATCCTGGCTCTTTGGGGTACCTCTGAATGCTCCATGTCTCTCTTTAATGATTATGAATGAAGCCCTAGTCCTCCAGTTAGGGGCTACCCAAGAAAGAAGTGGAATAGCAGTATACACATATCTTATTTTAGACAATAGAGGTTTTCCTCAAAGCTGCTTGTGTGTTGATTTTTTCAACTTGAATTCTAAGTGCACCAAATGCTTTGCAGTTTAAAAATCATATGGCAATTCTTCATTTCTGTAAACATTACGGCTTTAAGGGATTACGTTGTGCACACCATGCATCCGTTGTTTCCTTAAAATGGGGCACACCTGTAGTACAGACGTGACTATTTACAGAACGCATATTAAGAAGAATGAGGGTTGAATGTGGGCCATGAAGAGAATGCTCAATTCTTACAACTGTAGCCACATGAGACAAGGGAGCTATACAAAGCCAAAATTCTTCCTCCTTTTCCACGCCTGTCTATATGGCATGCAAAAACAAACAAGAAAAGCAAGAGTGGAGCTAGGAGTTCCGTTGTAATGCTGCTTTAACACACACACACACTCAACACATCTGCTGTCCTTGCTTCTTCTCTCTTGCTGTGACATCAGGGTCCCCACTGGTAGGAGCACAAGCCAGATTCTTCCCAATGCAGGTGTTCAAAGAATGTCAGTGCCGCTTTAACATACACAGAGCTGCCCTCACATTGTTGGGGGCGGAGCAGAGTGGCAATCGGGTGTTGCTTTATGCTTGTGCCTGAAGGATCTTATAATCTACCTGTGTCCACGGACGTAGATAGGAGTGAAGCCGCCTGGGCTTACGTCTGCAGTGTCTCAGTCACATGGGAACAGGATGGGAGACGCTGAGTGGGGCAAATTACACACAGTTCACACTAAACACAGACCATTTTAGCCATCCTAATTCGGCACCAATAAAAAGATGTTGAAGTATCTCGAGGGTCAAAGAGGGATTTCCATTATGCCCCAATACAAACCAGGGCCTCCGTAAGACAGGTGTTGTGCCCGTGTTTTGCACAAGTCTCCTCATCTAAATGACTCTCTCCTCCCTACAGCATGATTCGCTTATGGGGCACCTCTCTGGCTTATCTTGCTTCATCTGCTTCAATGCCATCCCAAGTGATCCTTGCTTAAATATTCTGCCCAAGAATCACAGCTAAGTCTAATCAATCCCACCCACCTCAGCTTGGGCTTTTCTTCAGTATCTGTGAACACCAAATGTGGATGTTTACACAGGCTTCCATCCATCCCAGCTGGTTTCTTGTTGGCCCTCAGCAGGTGCTTATTTTAGGGGTGTCATTTTCATTCCTCATGACAAAAAGTTGTGACTTGTGGAAAGCAGAAAATCTCTTTTGCTACCAGGTTTGGTATCAAACAGGCACATTTTCTCCATGTCTTCACTTGTCTGTCTTAAAGGCCAGATTTGCTTTGTGCCTGCAAGTCCTCTAATTCCAATGCTGCATGTGGCAGCTCTCTCTCAGAGCCTCGCCAGTGCTCTAACATTGGTGGGCTCTTCTGATATGTTTTCCAGTGGAGGATTATCCCATGTTCCTGGGTTTCTTCAACAGAAATAATGAAGGCAGGACCTTACGGATGAAGAGTGAAAAGCTGGAGTGTGGGCCTTGAGCATATTCCTACCACACTGCATTAGTCACATGAGGGAGAAAAAACATTCAGGGCTTTCACCAGACATAATTCAATTAAAACCTTTGCTGGAGATACTTGTTTACCCCACAGTCTGGCTATAAAGTTCATCAGCATCCTTTCTGTCTACTGGAAAGCCAAGGCAGGGCAGAATACCTGAACACAAAGCAGATGGTGGTGGAGACTAAAACCACTCTGTGCCCACTGTGCCCTCCTTGCTGCCTGGCTTGCTTGTCAAGCCCAGTTGTTTGGCTCCTCTGCTTTTATCCAAGTGGTTGTGTTCCCTATGCTGACTTTGCTCAGGAGCCGTAGGGAACTGCTTGAAGATTGTCCCAGAGGTGTACTGCTGCCTTGAATTTGTTTATGCAAATTTTCAATAATATATATCTTAGTCTGCTCAGGCTGCCACAGCAAAAGATCATAAATTGGGTAGCATAAACAACAGAAATTTATTTCTCATAGTTCTGGAAGCTGGAAGTCTAAGATCAAGGTGTCAGCAAGGTAGGTTTCATTCTGAGTCCTCTGCTGGCTTGTTGGTGGCCACCGTCTTGCTGTGTGCTCATGTGACCTCTTCTTTATATATACTCAGGGTGGAGAGGAAGAGAGAGCAAGCTCCCTGGTGTCTGTTCTTATAAGGGCACTAATCCCATCGTGAGGGCCTCACCTTCGTGACCTCATCTATCCCTAATCACCTCCCAAAGACTCATCTCCAAATACGATCACACTGTGGGTTAGGGGTCAACATGTGGATTTGGGAGGGATACAAACATTCAGTCCATAACCGTATACATAAAACTATTCAAGGTCCTAATAACATAATAAGCTAGAATTTGGATGGTATCAGATGGGTCAAATGCTTTGGTCACTTAGAGGGCACATTTTGCTAAGGTAGTCGTGTCCCTTTAAAGCTACCTGCCTGCTTTTGGATAAAATGGACAGAAGAGCCAAAGTTAACAATCAAGCAGTAGAGGGAGTCAGTGACATTTATACAAAACACCAAGTACAAACAGGGACTAGGACTGAGATGCAAGGTTTCGAGCAATGCTCTCTCTCACCAACCTGATGAGCCCATCATTGCTGAGAACAGGAGTAGCAGTTAGGCTGTCTGGTTTCTAGTTACGCTACTCCTGTCTAAAATGTAAGAATAGTCATTCAACATGTTTTAAATTCAAAACATACCCTTTGACCTGGCAACTCCTACACCTAAAATGTAAGCTACTAGAATAATATATCATTTAAGTACAAAAGTCACACCTAAGAAATATCTAAGTAACCGCATGCATCTCTGGATGTGTCTGTCAAACGCCATTAGGACTGTTTTTTTCTTGGGCCCTAAGCCAGTGTTACATTAGCAGGAGTTCACTGGAGCACTGTTTATAATTACAAAAAGTTGGAAAACAATTGAATGTCCACGATCAGAGGAACAATAGAACAAACTATGGACATCCATATAACAGAATATTGCATCATTTCGAAGAATGAAGTAAGTCTATAGGTACTGGAAAAATGGGACATAATAAATGAAATGTCTTGAGATATAACATGTAGAATAAAAAACGTCGCAAACCAGTAAGTAGAGCATGACCCAAAAATGTGGGTGTTTGGCTGTCCAAACTAAGAAAAACGTCCAAAATAATTTAAGTTAAATTGTTAACAGTGGTTAAATTAGGTAATTAGGGAGAAGGATAGATTAGCTTGGGAATGCCTTACTTTGTACAATTTTTTAGGTGTAGACTTACGATTTTTAACTTTTTCTGTTTTACAGTATTTTGTCTTTAAAAAATACTTGTAAAGTCTCAACGTTTTGGATAAATAGGTAAATGATGCAAACCATTGAGTAAACTGTGGACTCCAAGTCACTCTTATTAGATGTCTCAAACTCGTTGGCCATGCGACTTCTGAATAAGTCATTAATCTTGCTGAAGCTCAATTATTTTCATCATATAAATTGGGGGGGAATTCCTATTCTATCTCCTATCATTATTAAGCCACAAAAATTAAAATGTAAACAAAGTCGCATGCAAAAATACTTTATAAACAGAAAAGTCATGCAGGACTGTCAGGCTATGGAAGTAGAATTTAAGTTATCTGTAAGCGAGAACAAAAAATCAATTATAGTTAATGCTCCTTTTAATACTAGAGCCCCGGTTTTTACTAAGAGGTATGTGTCTTCTCCAGTAAAGGGTTTTGGCAGTATCCACAGACTGCCCTGACTCCAGTTCAAACATGTCACTCAGGACAAGTGTAAGATGATCTGGCTGCGGAGCCTCGACTCATGAGCTGGAAGGGGCACTTCTTCTAATGTAGCCAATACTGTTTTCCCTCCTGCCTTTTCCTGCTTCAGAGGGCAGAAACATCTAAATGATGCATGGAGTTGATCTTTCCCCTTTCACGCTGGGATACACAATTAGGTATTAGTGGGTTTTTCAGTGTATGCATAATAATTCCTGGCTATCCAAAAAATATTCAAGTGGCTGGCTGCTAACAGAACAAATGATTCCACTCACTTTAACATGGCTATCATATGATCCATGAGCCATAATTTTGACCACAGTGAACCTGAAACTAAGAGAGAATATGTACTTAATTGTTGTGGACCAGTAAACCACTGTGAGCAGAAATGCCAATTCTAAAATTCATGCTATTTCACCTTTACGCATGCATTAGCTGGTGTTATATAGTTAAAATTATCAAAATATTACATGTTACAGTCTTTTTCTCCCAGCTTTACTGAGGTATAACCTATATCTTAAGTATAACTATCCAATTCAATTAAGACACAGAAAATTTCCATCACCCCAGAAAGTTTCCTCTTAACTCTTTGCAGTCAATTCCCTTGCCCGAGTTCCCACCAATCAATCTGATTTTGACTTTTCTAGAATTTCATTGCTATAAATGGAATCACATAGTCTTTTGTGTCTGGCTTCTTTCATTTAGCATAATGCTTTGAGATTCTTTCATGTTGTCTTGAGCATCAGTATTTGACTCCTTTTTATTGCTGAGAAGTATTCCATAGTATGGATATGCTGCAATTTGCAGCTACTATAAATAACAGTGAACACTTGCATAAAAATCTCCACATGGGTAAACCTATGTCAGACCCTGCTGCCCCAATTCAACGTTGTAATATGGTTGCGTTTTCTCTTAGTAATAGATTCGTGGAGTAAAACAGCTAGACGGTAGGCATGTGTTTCACATTTTAAGAAACTGCTGTACTATTTTGCTAAGTATTAATAGCTCTATCATTTTACATTCTCACCAGCAGCACATGGAAGTTCCACTTGGTCCAGTGTCACCAACATTTGGTTTATAGGTCTTAAAATTTTAGCCATTTAAATGGGCATGCAGTAGTTTATCATTATGGTTTTCATTTGCATGTCCCTGATGACTAATTATGTTGAACATCTTTTCATGTGCTTATTGGCTATGTATCTTCTTTTGGGAAATGTTTGTTCAACTCTTTTTTCCGTTAAAAAAATAGTTACCTTATTATTAAGTTTTAAGAAAACTTCATATATGCTGGATACAAGCCCTTTGACATGCATTATTTTTTAAGGGAATAACTCATTTCATTTTTAAAATGTTGTAAGGATCTGCTTACAATAGAGCTAAGGATTAGAATCAAGATGGCGGACGAGAAAAACAGCCAGCCAGAGTGTCTCTGCAAGGAAGACAGGTTTTAGAAGAAAGTAAAAAAAAATAAACAGGCAGACAAACAAACACAGATTGGATGAAGGTTGGAAGGAAGGGTGCCTGAAAATACAGGAGACTCCACAGGAAGTTGAAGAGGAGAACTGGAAGGAGAAAGGCCCCCAGAGCCTTGGAGACCTGCAACAAGGGTAGGTGGAGCAGTTAACTTTCCCCTCCCTTGCATCTCGGACTGCCAGTGGGCTCCTGAGCGCTTGGAGAGACCTGCTAACACCAGCCAAGAGATGGCCACCGCCAGTGAGTGGTGAGTCTCTTGTGGACAGGGTACCAGGCTCCTAGCTCCCTAGGGCACCTCCCGGCCTGCAGACCCAAGCCAATTGGCAGGTGCCATATTTCTTGATTCTCCCTTTCCCCTTCCCTCCCCGCTGGCTGCCAAGAGAGACAATTTAGCCACCACCTGGAAGTATTTGCAGGGAATGGGACCTTTCCTTTTGGGGCTCTACAGCAGACTGAGGGGTACTCAAACAGTGAGCTCCCTACCCGCCAGCCCTAGCAGGTGCCATTTGCCTGGACTTCAGGAGAGTGGGGCAAATCCCAAGGCAGAGAGACATTGATCCAGCTTGGGCACCCCATGGGTGACTTGAGACCAGCATTCCTCTCACTGGCAGGGTCAGGGATTGATTTCTAGGGCCCAGGGGACAGGCCTGCAGAAAATATCCCATACACTCAGGATTTGATTGCATTGCCCCAGGGCACAGAAGGGATGTTTATGAACAAGCCTACTGAGGTGTGTGTGCCTTTAGGGGCAGCTCAGCATGCTTGAGGGGCAACCCTCCTCCCATGGGAGGGCCGTACACCCAGCTCAGGCCGTGATAGTGGGCAGGGACCCTCCTGGCCAGCATTACAGCCAAGGGAGATCCACTGGCTGGAGGTCCTGCCAGTTGGCAGAGGCCCACAAGAAACCGCAGAATAGGGGAGGGTGGAAAGAAGGGAGGCCTGCTCCAGACTGTAGGTCTCAGACAGCCCCACCCTCACACACAGACTTCTGCTGCGTGGGGCCATTTTAGCTCCTCCCTGGCAGCTTTGCCCAGAAGCAGAGAACAGAACTTTGACCCCTGCTAACAGCATATGTGGTGCTTGAGGGCAGGCTCACCCAACCCAGCTCTGCACAGACTCACTCCCCCACCTGCCCCTACTGAGGTGGAGAATAAGGACACACCTGGAAGTCCCAGGGCACCACCCACCACCTGAGGCACTAGAGTGACTCTCCAGAGAAACAAGAGCTGATTACAGGACCCAAAAACAACACTACAGCCTGCTCCTCCCAGCAAGTGCCACCTACTGACAGGGAGGTCATTCTGCACACCCCTACTCATCATATGGGGTGTGGCAAAAATCTCACTGACAAACACCACCTATTGGCTCAGAGAATAAACAGGGCATGTCATTATTCAAACAAAAACCTAAAGGTAAGAAGCAACAGCTGATCCAGATGGGAAGGAATCAGCAAAAGAACTCTGGAAGTATGAAGAATCAAACTGAAAGCACACTGCCAAAGGGGAACACTAGACCTCCAGCAATGGACATCAACCAAATTCAGAACACTAAAATGACAGAAGAATTTCGAACATGGATTGTAAGAAAACTCAATGATACACAAGAAAAAATGGATAACCAACACAAAGAAACCACACACAAACAAAAATCCATGACTTGGAAGAAAAATTCACTAAAGAAATTGAAATATTAAAGAAAAATAAAACCAAACTTCTGGAAATGAATTTATTCAAGGAATTACAAAACACAGTGTAAAGCCTCTAGATCAGGGTAGATCAAACAGAAGAAAGACTCTTCAGGGACTGAAGATAACACTTTTCAATTAAATAAGTCAGTCACAGAGACAGAGCAGAGAAATAAAAGAGCAAAAGCTACAAGAAATGTGGGATTATGTGAAGAGGCCTAACGTGAGAAACAGAAGCATCCCTGTGGGTGAAGAAGAAAAGACACAAGAGTTGGAGAAGCTATTTGAGGATATAATAGAGGAAAATTTCCCAGGCCTTGCTAAAAAATCTAGATATCGAGGTAGAAGAAGCTCAAAGGACTCCTGGGAGATTCATTTCAAACAGGAAGACACCATGACATACAGTCATCAGACTGACCAAAATAACCACCAAAGAGGCCCTCCTTTTGGAGGTTGTAAGGCAAAAGAAGCAGGTAACCTACAAAGGAAAATCCATCAGAATAATATCAGACTTCTCAACTGAGACCTTACAAGCAAAAAGAGACTGGGGCCCATTCTCACTCTTCTCAAACAGAATAATGCCCAGCCTAGAATCTTGTACCCCACAAAACTATGTTTTGTCTATGAAGGAGAAATAAAGACCTCCTCAGACAAGCAAAGACAGGGAATTCATCAAGACCTGCCCTCCAGGAAGTACTCAAAACAGTATTACACACAGATCAGCACAATAAACACTCATGAATGTAAAATCATCCAAAAGCTAAAAGTCAAAGGCCAGATACCACAATGGCTCAAAAGAGAAAACAAAGCAACAAAGTTCAACTCAACAGGATGAACAAAAATCTTCCCCACTTATCAATTCTCTCAATAAATGTGAATGGCTTGAACTGCCCACTAAAGAGACATAGGCTGGGCGAATGGATAAATACACACAAGCCAAGTATCTGCTATCTTCAGGAAACATATCTAACTCACAAGGATGCATTCAGACTCAAGGTGAAGGGATGGAAAACAACATTTCAAGCAAACAAGCCAAAAGATAGCTGGCATGGCGACTGTGATTTCAGAATTAGTCTTCAAATCAACAAAAGTGATGAAAGACAAAGAAGGTCACTATATAATAGTGAAGGGAACAATTCAACAAGACATAACAATTCTAAATATTTATGCACTTAACTCAGGTGCACCCAGATTCAAAAAGCAAAACCTACTTGATCTAAACAAAATGATAAACAGCAACACCATAACAGCTGGAGACTTCAACACTCCTCAGACAGAACAGGACAGATCCTCCAAACAGAAAATAAGCAATGGACTTAAGTAGAACTCTAGAACAAATAGGCCTGACACTTACAGAACATTCTACCTAAAAACCACTGAATATATGTTTTTCTCATCAGCTCATGAAACATTCCCTAAGATTGACCATATCCTAGGCCACAAGGCATTTGTCAAAAAATTTTAAAAAATAGAAATTATACCATGCATCTTCTCAGACAACAGTGGAATAAAATTAGAAAAAACATCCAACAGAAACTCTCATCTCTACACAAAGTCATGGAAACTAAACAACCTTCCGCTGAATGATTATTTCATTAAGCCCGAAAGATTCTTTGAACTAAATGATAAAGGAGACACAAGTTATCAAAATCTGTGGGATACAGTTAAAGCAGTCCTGAGAGGAAAATTTATATCCATAAATGTCTACATCCAAAAGACAGAAAGATCACAAATAAACAATCTAATGAATCGTCTCAAAGAATTGGAAAAGGACAAGCAAAACGACCTCAACCCCAGCAGAAGAAAAGAAATAACAGAGATCAGAGCAGAACTAAATGAAATTGGTAACAAAAAAGCTATACAGAAGATTAATAAAACAAAAGTTGGTTCTTTGAAAAAATAAAATTGACACACATCTGGCTGGATTAATGAGAAGCAGAAAAGAAAGAACACTAATAAGTTCCATCAGGAATGAAAAAGGAGAAATTACAACTGATGCCACAGAAATATAAAATATCATCTATGAATACTCTATGCACATAAACTAGAAAATGTGGACAAAATGGACAAATTCTTACAAACACACAGCCTCCCTAGGCTCAATCAGGAAGAAATAGAATTCCTGAACAGACCAAGATCAAGTACTGAAATTGAAACAGCAATAACAACCTTACTAAAAAGTCCCAGACCAGATGGTTTCACATCTGAATTTTACCAGACCTACAAAGAAGAACTGGTGCCTATCCTACAGAAATTATTCCACAACATCAAGAAGGAAAGAATCCTCCCCAACACATTGTATGAAGCCAATATCACCCTGATATCAAAACCAGGAAAGGACACAACAGAAAAAGAAAACTACAGACCAATATCCCTTATGAATATAGATGAAAAAAATTCTCAACAAAATCCTACCAAACCAAATTCAGGTGCTTATCAAAAAAATAATCCATCACGACCCAAGTGGGCTTCATACCAGAGATGCAGGGATGGTTTAACATACGCAAATCTATAAATGTAATTCACCACATAAATAGAAGCAAAACAAAGATCATATGATCCTCTCAACAGACGCAGAAAAAGCATTCGACAAAATTCAACACCCTTTTATAAGAATGCTTAACAACATCAGCATAGAGGGGACTAACCTTAAAATGATACAAGGCATATATGACAAACCCACAGCCAACATCATACTGAATGGGGAAAAATTGAAAGCATTCCCACTTAGAACTGGAACCAGACAAGGTTGAGCTTTATCACGGCTTCTGTTCAATATAGTGCTGGAAGTCTTAGCCAGAGCAATCAGACAAAAGAAGGAAATCAAGGGCATCCAAATGTGGGCAGAAGAGGTCAAACTATCGCTGTTTGCTGACGATATAATCTTATATCTAGAAAACCCAGAAGATTCTGCCATGAGACTACTGGAATTGGTAAACAAATTCAGCGAAATCTTAGGTTACAAAATCAACATACAGAAATCAGTAGTATTTCTACATGCCAACAACAGTCAAACTGAGAACCAAATCAAAGACTCAATATCCTTCACAATAGCAACAAAGGAAGTAAAATATCTAGGAATATACAT
The DNA here is from genome assembly GCA_963574885.1 of Lepilemur ruficaudatus. NCBI lineage: Eukaryota > Metazoa > Chordata > Mammalia > Primates > Lepilemuridae > Lepilemur > Lepilemur ruficaudatus. Next base: position 1,168 of record CAUYRT010054144.1, on the reverse strand, counting down.
AACTAAGAAGGTAAAAGACCTCTACAGGGAGAACTACAAAACACTGAGGAAGGAAATAGCAGAGGATGTAAACAGATGGAAAACCATAGCATGTTCATGGGTTGGCAGAATCAACACTGTTAAAATGTCTATACTACCCAAAGAGATCTACAGATTCAATGCAACCCCTATTAAAATACCAACATCATTTTTCATAGATCTAGAAAAAATAATTCTACACCTTGTATGGAAACAAAGACCCTGTATAGCAAAAGCAATCTTAAGCAAAAAGAACAAATTGAGAGACATCAATTTACCAGTCTTCAAGCTGTACTACAAGGCTACAATAACTAAAACAGCATGTTACTGGCACAACAGAGACATAGACCAATGGAACAGAACTGAGAACCCAGATATAAAACCAGCCTCAAATAGCCATCTAATCTTCAACAAAGCAGCCAAAAACATATACTGGGGAAAAGAATCTTTATTCAATAAACGGTGCTGGGAAAACTGGATAGCCACATGTAGAAGACTGAAACAGGATCTGCACTTTTCACCTCTCACAAAAACCAGCTCATGGTGGATAACAGACTTAAGGTGTGAAACTGTAAGAATTCTAGAAGAAAATGTTGCAAAAACTCTTCTGGACATTGGCCTAGGCAAAGAATTTATGAAGAAGCCCCCAAAGGCAATCATAGCAACAACAAAAATAAATAAATGGGACCTGATCAAATTAAAAAGCTTCTGCACAACCAAGGAAACTATCATGAGAGCAAACAGACAACCTACAGAATGGGAGAAAATATTTGCATGTCACACATCTGATAAAGGGCTGATAATTAGAATCTATATAGAACTCAGGAAAATCAGCAAGAAAAAACCAAACAACCCTATCAAAAAGTGGGCAATGGACAGGAACGGAAACTTGTCAAAAGAAGATAGACTAATGGCTAACAAACATATGAAAGAATGCTCAACATTTCTAATCATCAGGGAAATGCAAATCAAAACCACAACGAGATATCACTTATCCCCAGTGAGAATGGCCTTTATCAAAAAGTCCCAAAACAATAAATGTTGGCGTGGATGTGGAGAGATAGGAACATCATACACTGCTGGTGGGACTGCAAACTAGTACAATCGCTGTGGAAAGCAACATGGAGATACCTCAAAAAAAAATACAAGT